>JANHFO010001749.1:85897-95979 GCA_032468095.1 Pareas carinatus
CTCCAACCTTGGTCCCATTAAGACTTGTGGACTTCAACGCCCAGAATTCTGGCTGAGGAATTCTGGGAGCTGAAATCCACAAGCCTTAAAGGGACCAAGGTTAGAGACATCTGTTTTAAAACATCCAAAATAAAATTTTATTTATTTAAAAATAAAACTTGAAAGACACATATAGCGAAATTCCTTCAAAAATAAATGTTAAAAATTAAAACTCAATTAAGAAACAAATAGCAGTAATCACAATTCAAATGTTCTTTGTAATACCTCATTTTTGTGCCTCAGGCACAAAACTAATTCAGGGAAGTAATGATCAGGGCTTGAGGTCTTCACATTCCTGAATAGACTGCAACTGGTTAATAGCTGCCTAATAATGGCTGGGAATTGAATAGGACCTCTGAGTCATGAACCTGTTCCTTCAGAGGCAATACCAATCATTAATTGGTCAGGAAATCTAGCAGTTCTCTTTCCTCAAAAGGCAGTTGGCTACCCTAAACCAGTTGATTGTTGCAATAAAAAAGTATTAGTGTTTCATCCCTCATATAATCAAAATTCCAATTTGAACTCATATTAGTGTATGATCAGATTCACTTTTGTTTTTCTCTACTGGTGCCACAGGAGCCTCTTTGATTACTTCCCACAGATCCTGCATATAACAAGGCGTCTAGATCAGCAAACAGAGAGATGCCTTTGGGGACAATCATGTTAAGTGCTTTAGTTATCCGCTGATGCCTGAAGCCAACCAGCCACTCAACAGAATTGACCCCTGGGAAAATCTGATGGTGTCATCAGAACCATGAGATGATTGGGACAGACCCCTTGATCAGTCTGCTTGCCTTGTGAAGTTCTAGGAAGCTGCCAATCTCATCTGGATCAGGAAGTGATCAAACATAGCAAAGGGGCCAATATATAAAATGCCGTATATATACTTTGAAACAAGCACATAGTGTAACATGTGTCCTTCTACATATATTTGGTCCAAGTTTATTTGGGATAATGAATCCTTGAGCTTTATTTGAAATGACCCTAATGTCACCTACCATCAAAAGGGTAGGTAACCAAAACCAGCTCATACCAACCAGTAGAACAGCAGGATACCCAGTTTGTCTGAACCATATGTCTTAATACATAAACATTCACACCCATTTATTTCAGGAGTAGATATTTAGGTAATAGGTCAAATGTGTTTAAAGATTAACATATACATCAGCCCTGGTATCAAAGCTGCTCAGCACCCCAGACCAGAAGATTTCCAATAACGTAATATACAGTACCCACTTTTGCACAGTCAGGTATTGTTATTACACACCAGCTCTGTACACTTTAATTGTGGATGAATTAATTTAATTGTGGATGAGTGCAGACTTACTATAAATATACTTGGTATTTATCATCAACCTCCAGGAACAGAACAAATGTGTTTTTGCATGTGAGACTCAAGTTATGAAGTAACCTCCATTCTGAAATCCTAGATAGCAGTTTGATTAATATTGAATGAGAACCAAACTGCTCAAATTTTTATACCTTAATGCTATTAGCTTGGTTTTATAGACTGTTGGATTTTTCAATTATTTTTATTGACTGTATCCCCTTCTGACACACTGCTGCTTAAATAGTAAAATAACATAACTACAAACACTAGTGGCTTGAAATTCATAAATACAGGCTATAATTATATATCTTGTTTGAAATGTCTATGCTTCATAGGTCACTAACACAGAGTCCATCTTTAGTTATAGGTAGTATATATAACCTCAAGCTTATGAACAGTAATAAAGCTCACCGAATGCAGTAGAACCACTTCTAAGTAAATATACACAGGATTGTGTAGTCACTTTTTACCACTTGTTGAAGTTCCAGTTTGAAAAAGAGACAGAGAAAATTCTAAACCATATGTAAAATCTTGAGTCAGTTCTGAACTGTAGCATGTCAGAAATATTTGTGGATGGAATCAAGAAGAAAATGTAAGCCATTTCTTCACCCATTTGCTTCTCATGAATCAACTTAGAATTAATTTAGAATTGCAACTTAAAAGATATCAAATTTATAATGTGTGAAAATAAATGATAACTCTAGCCCTGCCTTCTTTGAAATCCCAGTGATTAACTTGGCTGTCTTTTGTCCCTCTGTATTCAATTAAGAATCCTGCTGCAGTTAATTAGGGGCCCAGATTGTATCCATTGGCTGTTAAAGTTCTTCAGCCTCCTTTTTGAGGCTCCGGAAGCTCCAGAGTTGCATCATCAAAATCCAGTGATATGGGGTTTTTTATTTTTAAAGTGAAAATAAAAACAAGCCTCAAAATTGTTCAATATTTGGCATCTGTAAGGGAGCAAGTGATGCCATGTGTGTCATGATGTCATTCTACAAATCAAATATACTCTGTAATTTCTATAATAATGCCATAATCTACAAGAAGTTATTATGGCTTGTAATTCCCTATGTGCATAATATATCTGCTGTGGTGGCGCAGTGGTTAGAATGCAATATTGCAGGCTAACTCCCACAGCCAGGAGTTTGATTCTGACTGGCTCAAGGTTGACTCAGCCTTCCATTCTTCTGAGGTTGGTAAAATGAGGACCCAGGTTGTTGGGGGCAATATACTGACTCTCTAAACTATTCATAAGGTGTTGTAAAGCACTATGAAGCAGAATATAAGTCTAAGTGCTATTGCTATTGCTAGGGTTAATGCATATGTTTAATCACCCTTCCAGACTGTCTTCAAATCAAGCAATTCAAAAAGGGATAAATGTTTGGATTCCCCAGGAAGTCATGGCGAGCTAAACATGTCTCCGAAACAGCAGAGATTATGACCACAGCGAAGACTGAAGAACTGCCAAATACGCCAGTTCTAAAGAACATCCAGATAAAGAGAAGTGGGAGATCTCTCCCATTTCCTCTAGATGACTGCTCCTTGCAAGATCACAGGGCAGTGGTCTTCCACAGGTTTGAGGGCAAGGAGATGATGGGATCAACCAACATACTCACAACTGCAATGGACCTTTTCAAAAGATACTGATTTGCTAACTTTCTAATCGCTTTTGGAAGTTGTTTATTTAAGAATTTATTTATTTAAAATTATTAGAAATCTTCAAAATGAGCTATCCAAAAAGCCATCTGGTAAGTTTAACTTCATTCTTGAATGAAAGACAAATTAACCATAACTTTAAGAACTTAAAAAGTGTAAATAAACTGCACAAAACTAGATAAAATTTAGATCCCCAAAAGATATAAATAAAATAAGGGTCCAAACAAATTTGGAATATTGAGATTTTTATTATAAAATTTGAAAATAATTATATAAAACGAACAGAGTTTTGTGAAAACCAAATTGTTTTGTCTATCTTAAGTCATAGCAGACATTATGAATTCAGAAATTGGACACTAGAGGGATCTTTTCCAGGTAGAAAAAGAAAGAGAAAAAAAGTGTAAATTTGCCTTTGGTTTTCAGTTAGAATGGGGATTTACAAGGTGACCCTACCATTTGAAATACTCTCAGAGATTGTTGAAGTATAGGGCCAAAAATTATTAGTTATAACATGAACAGTGCCAGCAACAGTGTCTGCTTCTGTACTTTAGGAGAGGAAAGGCAAATTGAAGATGGCTCTGCGAAAGCGAAGCTGGTGACTTCAGCAAAGACCAAGGAACTGGTGAATAAAGAGATTCCATGGACCATCTCAGGATAAGAAGAGAATCGAAGATCACATCCTCCTTTTATCTGCTCCTCACAAGAAGACTGCACTAGGAGATGATGGGATTAGCCATCTCGGTTGCAACCATAGTAAAAACATTTAAAAGACATGTTCAAAAATAATTTTTTCCCTTTTTCTTTCTTAGTACGTTTTCCTCTTTCATTTCTTTCTCTGTGTTTAATTTGTATTGGCTTTTACTTTTGTCATTAAAATCTTCAATAAAAATTGTAAAAAAAGAAGTCAGACATTTCAGATTAGCCTTCCATAGCAACATTACTCCATCACCTCAACTGTAGCTCTCAAACACTGAAGACAAATCATGCAAATGGTTGGCAGCCTCTGAAAAACAGACTCAAACTAGAATTCTTTCATAAACTGCTTCCATATTGGCTAATTTTTGCATTTCATATGAGCTGAAAGAACATGTAGCAATGAGTCTTTCTTGATGGTTACAATTGCAGTTTTTCCTATTTGTTTCATTAATGAGAATCCTTAATGTGATGTTTCAATGGGATTGAAATATTAAAACTCTGGTTTCTCATTGAAATATCAAAACACCCCAAGCTTGTACGTATTTTAATAGAACTGAAAGTCAAAGATTCCTTCCTTGCACCTAATATGCAAGCCAAAAATTCTTCCCAGAAACTTTTCTGTTTTGTAGGTATAGAGCACTCAGGAACAACAAAGCAGTGTTTGAAGAGTTTGCTACAGGTTTTCCCAGGAAGCCTTTCATTCAAAATCGGACATTGGTTTCTGTGGTAATGAAACAAAGACAAACTGCAGATTTTCCTGTAGTTATATGACAAGAGGATTGATCACACCTTTTTGCAATCTTCAGTAGAGTTGGGTTCACTAGTGAATAAGCTACTAGATCAGTGGCCCCTAATGTTTTGGGACACCAAGGACTGGTTCCATGGAAAAAGTTTTTTTCATGGACTAGAGCGGGAATGGTTTTACATGCTTCCTGCATTCTGTAAATGGGGCTTGGCTTGTTTCCACGGCCCAGTTATTGGCATGCTGTAGCCCGGAGCCGGTCTATGGACCGGAGATTGAGGACCCCTGTACTAGATATTCAAGCATCACACGTCAAGAAATAATTTTTATCTTTCCCTTCTTATCTTCCCTCTCTCCCTCCCCGCCCCCTCTCTCTCTTCATGTAACTACTGCCTTCTTCCCCTTGGCTATGGAAAGTTAACCAGGCACCCCACATGTCTGAAATAACATCAGCACACCTTTATTAACTTTCTTTAGCCAAGAAAAGAGGGAAAGGGAGGAGGGGAACATATCAGCAGCCATTGCAGTCCTGAGGCACAGGAACAGCAGAAAGAACACACCAATGGCGTTGCACTCACCTGAAGGATTCGGAGCCCTCTAAGCCAGAGGTTTTCATCCTGGGATCCATAGACTGCTTGGGATCCTGGCAAGTTGCCAAGGGGTCCACGGACAGGTCAAGAAAAATTAGGAAAAAGTAATAAACATGAATTGTCGATTAGTAATTAGTTGAATCTGTGAGAATGGGATCCGCCATGTTGCAATGACATGTTTTGGGGTCTGCAGCTTGAAAAGTTTTGAAAACTTCTGCTCTAAGTCCATGTTTGCATCTGCCTGTTACCTGAATCTCTGGAAGAGGAAGATACTCAATTTTACCTGGTGAATGACAACTGGAGAATCCCTGGAAGTGGAAGAGTCTGATTGCTCTTTTACACAGGAAGTCTGAGGATGGTCCATCCCCCTATTTCTTCATGATGGTTTGGATTTAGGAAACTACTGACTCAGCTTCTGTTTTCACACAAAGCCAGAATCTGAAGAGCAGGTGGTTGCCCAGTAGCAAAAACTTCTGCTCCTGGGATTTTCCTTTCATTTTGGAAGCCAAGAAGCCAGAATGCCTGGCCATGCCATCTGCTGTTCGTTAGTAACTATTCGAGCTGCTCTTTCTCCCCTTTCCATTATGAAAGGACATGCAGCAAAAAAACAACAAGGGGGATTAGATGGTTAGGACACATTTTCGACCTCATCATTCTTTATCTAGATGGCAGAACTGTCCCTGCCTTTCCTTGTGCTCCACAATCTTGGGGAAGAGCAGTAGAGACACTTGGGAAGCACAGTAATATAAAAATACAGCAGATTAAATGAACAAATAAACCAGTACCATAAAACTTCTGCAGATGTTAAGATTCTAAGCATCCAGAATGGGGCATTTTTTTACTTCAAATGATACAATAAGAATAAAATAAGAAGGGCAACTCTGCGGGCAGAATACATTTATACAAGCTCATTTAAAAATATATTTTAGGGGCAGATAAAGAGAAAAGGAGAACATTTGGTGATTTCTTGGACAATTAGCTTGAGGGATTTATGTCATAGGTGCTATAATGTATAAAACGGAAGTAGAAATTGTCATATTGTCTTTAAAAAATTAAGATAAGATGACATTATCTGTAGTACAGCATACAATCTAGCTTCCATGCACACATTCAGATATCTTTAGTGGCATCTACTTGATATCAGACAAAATTGAGGATATATTTTTTATTGCTACTTGCAAATGGATCTTCTTTTTCTTGTGGATTTAATCAAATGGCTTCTTTTATCAGTTTCAGGGAAGCTTTCACTGAATATATTCAAGAATAATAAATGAGGTATTCATAATGAGATGTTAGAATTTCCCTTTGATTTTTCTCTTCTCTTGGACACATGGAGCATGGACACCTGATAAAAAAAAGCTCTGGCATACATTAAAACCTAACTAGTTTTGGCCACTGAGTGGGTATTTTGTGAAGTATATTAATATGAGCAAAGCTCCCCTCCTTAAAATATTAAAGCGACCGTGTCTTTGGAAAATTCAAGTAGCATCTTCTAAGGTCCCATGTAGACACTGCTGGACTACAGGTAAAGTGAAGGTTTGATGTGAGAATGATATCATAGTTGGCAATATGCCAATCTTTTGTAGGCTTTTCACAATGGAAAAGCTCATCTCTCCAGTGTCTTCTGCCTAAATTAGAGAAATTTAAAAACAATATTTGAATGCAATATTTGAAGTCCTATAAGAGGGAACTCAAATCATCTAGTTTCCAGGCCACAAACTATTTAGAGTGTTACGGATAAGGAAATAACGCTAATTCACTGTATAATGTTCTTTTATGGACAACGGAGAGAATTTTAGCCAAGTTCTTTGAACATATTTTTAAAAATCCATTTACAAATGAAATAAATCTGCTCCAAATAGGAAAGGTTCATAGCTCAATTACAGAGCACATGCTTAGCATGCAAAAGGTCTCAATTAAAATGAGGCTTTGGTTGCAGATGAGGAAAAAATTAGCATCTCCCTGCTGAGATTGTGGAGAGCCCATTGCTAGACTGAGTAGATATTACTGAGCTGAATGAACAAATAAACTGACCTGGTATATACGGTATGCTCTCCAATTGTGTGGGATTACTTTCACCAGTGGGGTCTTAGGACACAGTCAAGATACCGGTGCCCATTTGGGATACTACATGCTCCCTTGACTTCTGCCCATATTGGCTCATTCAAGGTAGCCAAGGGATTAATTAGAACCTGAGAGTAGTGGATACATCTTTGTGTAAGGGAATGTTACTGTCTACCTTGAAGGAATCAGCTCCACATACTCCTGAAAAACATTTGCTTTTGGATGGTGAAGGGATGTATTTAAGAGTACAGTAGCCAGTGCTTTTTTTGTCATGGAATGCACCGGAACGATGTTCTGGCAGCTTTTTTCAATGGATTTTCCAAGTTTTGAAAATCCTCATGCGAATCCAGTCAAGAGTAACTGTTCAGGACCAGCTTGTCTTTCATTGCAGCGATGCAGACAGTGGTTGGATCCTTTGGAGGATCTTTGAGTTGATGGATCTAATCTTTGATTAATGCATTATTGCTCCAGTTGGCTGTCAATCACAAAAATGCCTGCTTGAAGCAATTCCTCATCCAATGAAGAACAATGGTCGGAGGAGCAATTTGCCAATGGAGAACGAGCACTGTCAATCAGAAGCAGAAGGGGAGACCAAACTTAAATCAAGCCGGGCAGATCAGTGGCTTGCGGGCTTTACTATACGAGCTGCGATTGAGGAAAATCTCCCCCAATTTTCTTGATTCTTTTCAGTCTATGTTCAGATAAGTTTTTAAGGAAACCAAGCATGGTTTCCCTGCTGGATGTTCTCTTGCAAGAAAGAGAGGAAATATGACTATGTTAATCCTATTGGATCTCTTAGTGGTTTAAGTACCATTGATCATAGCAGTTTGGATGGTCTCCAAGTTGAAGGTCATTGTAGTGATCCCAGCTGGGAATTTACCTAAATGAGATTTAGAACAGGAAAATTCCCGCAGAAAGAAAATAAACCTTTTAATGAGTGCTCCTAGCTATCTTTATCACAGGCTCAACTAGAGTAGAAACAACTGCAAGTATCGTTGACTGATATATAAACTATAATTTTTTATGGATGGACACAGCATATCTGCAGTTGTTTATATGTGCAAAAATATCATTAGATGTAAAGCTACAGCTAGTGCAGAAAGGCACGGTCAGGTTGCACCCATCCGTTTCCATCATATCTCTATTGAAGCATCTCTACAGGCTGTCAAATAGCTACTGATCCATAGACATAGAAGGCCCTAAACAAATTGGGATTAGGATAGTTATCCAATTTTGACATTGTAGACCTGGCTGATCACTGAGATAATTTGGGAAGGCCTTGTTATAGATTCCAAGGTTTGCCAAATGCCTGTCGTTGGTAGCTTTGATGAATGGAACACATTCCCCTTTTTAAGTTCAGGAGATGCCTATTTTATCCTTTAAGTTTAAATGCTTGTTGACCATTTAGCTCCTCTTTATATATGAGAATTTTGGAAGAATGTTATGTTTCCTTACACCCTATATTTCTAATGTATATGTGTTACTAATTAACATTTTAATATTGTTATTTGATGAGAACCAGCTTGGTGTAGGGATCAACACACTAGGTTAGAAGCTGAGACACTGTGAATTCTAGCCCTCTATTAGATTCAAAGCCAACTGGTAAACTTGCATCAGTCAATTCTGTCTGAGCCCTAGTAAGAAGGGAAATCACTTTTGAAAAATTTTGCCCAGTCCTGAAAAAAAACAAACACTTATAGTAATTTATCTAGCTAGTCACCAAATGTATGCACACACACAAAAAAATTATTTGATATTGCATTAAATATTACTTTATTGCTATTTTTATTATAGACCACCTGAAAGTGCTTTAGCTGTAAGAGACAGTGTATAAATTTATTAAACAGTAGTAGTAGTGATGACATTAATTTCTCAACTTTTAAATACTGGATTGAAGTCTACAACCTTCCAAGTGGTATGTCAAAAGAGTATCATTTCTGTGGTCCTAAACCAGCCCTTCCCTCACTCCAAATGTCCATGCTTCTGACAAGCTGGAATGAAATACCAAAATTCTGAATCAGCTTAAGAGTTAAATTCACAAGAGACTTAGGGAATGCTCCTTAGGGAAGACTGAAGTATGGTTTTTGTCACTCTTTAAAAGGAAAATGAGAAGAAATGAATTGATAGTGCTGGAGAAAAATAAATAGAAATGGGAGGAGACAAAAATAGAAAATAGAGAAAGAGAGGTGTGGAGAGAGAGAGAGAAAGAAAAGAATGGAGTTCCAACAGGCTGAATGGTCATCTATTGGGGATGGCGAGGTGAATCCTGCAGTGTGAGGGGACTTGAACTCGATGACCTCCAAGGATCCTTCCAGCTCTATGATTCTATGAAAATGGAGAAAACATGCATTAGTACAGGAAGTTCTCAACTTACAACAGTTCATTTAGTGACTGTTCAAAGTCAAATTGAATCAAGTGACTTATGACTATTTTTCACACAACCATTGCAGCATCCCCATGGTCACATGATCAAAATTCAGACACTTCACACCTGGCTCACCTTTTATTTATTTATTTATACTTCTATACCACCCTTCTCCCCGAAGGGACCCAGGGCAGTGTACAGCCATTTAAAAACACTTTAGACATACAAACAATATTTAATGAATATTAAGTCCCCCCCCTCGCAGCAATGGCCCTCCATTTTATCAAGGGCCTTTCTCAATGATGGGCGTTGGGACCCCGAGAGATGGCACGCGGCCACGGCCAGTAAAATTAGGCTACGTAGATTTTTAAAGGGGGTTTTAAATAGGGTTTTAAGGGGCTCGGGTGGGATAGTTCGTAAGGGAGCAGAGGAGTGCAGGGGGCCCATTGATAGGCCGGGACTCGTTAGGGAGGCTCGGGAGGTCGGAGGGGAGGGGGTAACCCAGGAGGGTGGAGTAAATAACATCCCTGTGTTGTGTGGGAGGGGCAGATATAGCGGGAGCAGGGGGCCAAATCGATCTATGGGTGCGCGCCCCCGACATGT
>JANHFO010001749.1:105094-123429 GCA_032468095.1 Pareas carinatus
GTTTCAAAACGGCCCGTGCAGGGCTATTTATAGAGTATTTAAACATACACTGTAACCAATCTCGGGTCGGGGATTTCTCGCCCTGGGAAATCCCCTCCCAGATCCTTATATGGATCTAACATATGTTGCAGGCTAAGTTGTGACCCCTCTCCCCAGGCACATATTATCTATAGGCAAAATTATCTTTTAGGGCTGGGTTTCTCCTTCATACTGTAATTTGAAAGAAAGCTGCATTCCTCATGCATGCTAAAGTAAGAATGTGTCCATTTGGCGGATATACATAGGATAGTAATATGCAGTTTATAAGCAGAGTTTTATATGATTCTGCCTTTGTGAAAAAGTTTTAAACTTGTGGGTTACAACTGGACTATAAGCCAGTTTCCCTATCTCTGACATTAAGTCTGCTGATTTAAATCCCAGTTCTTTTAATGGCAGTTCAAAGCTTTTTGAGGATCAGGTCTCTACATACTTTCTCAAGTAAATATCATCCCCAAGTTTAAGGCTTTCTCAGTCTTTAACTGGTGGCACAGTGTTTATATTCATAGCTTTGCAGACTAAGTTTATGAGTTTAGTTTAGGGAGCTTCAGTGGAATATCTGGACAGCAATGTGTCCATAAGTAACTCTCTTACTGTCAGGTCCCCTGCTCGAATTTTTTTCTTTAATATCTAAAATATTGTAGTTTGTGGCTGAGAAATCTCATAAATTTCCTTCTGATAATGTGTTGGATGTGACTGGATGTAATCCTATGGCAATTACTTTTTAGAAATTAGGGTAGACCAGTGTCAGCTGTGCCCATGTAAAAGTCAAAAGCTTCTTGCATGTTAAGTCCCACCAGATATACTGTGAGGTAAGAAAACTCTGCATGACAGACAAACCTTATACACATGTTACAATTAATCTTGCTTTATATTGCCCTTGCTATAAAATGTTCTTCAGAAATATCAACTCTTGCTCGATTCCAAAAATAAATGTATTAAATGTAGCTACCAATAGGAAATATTTTTTTAATCTAATTATGGCAAAGATGAATAATTAGTGAAGAAAGATAGACTAGTAAGATTGGTGCATTGAACTGATGGAATGTCACATCTCTGAATTGCACGTCATGCACTATTTTATCTTTTTTACTTTGGTGTAAACCACCGGAGATCTAATAAGTGACAGAAATTTATATATAAGTAAATGAATGATTTCTATGTTTTTGCCTACTGGGTATACTATCTAAAACTAAAAGTTGGTGCACTCCAACCTGAGTGAATCAGGATACAAAGATATGCCCTGGCTTAAAAGGGTGGGGGCTACTTAATTTAGTCTAATTTTCCAAAGGAATGGAGATGATGGCACAACCAATTATTGCCAATGCAATGATTGAGTATGCATGAACTGGTTAGTGAGATATCACTAATAAAGGTAGAGAAACCTTTTGTTTAAGTTTTAAATAGTACTTCTGCTTTTAACCACATCTGTTATGGTAGACTGGATTCTAGTAATTCAATCCAACTCTCTTGCCTTCATTCTTCCAACATACATCAGGTCCTATAAAATGCTATTGCATTACCTTGAGAACTTTAGACAACTTCATATGAAGACAATACCCAGGTATTAGAGATAGTAGTTTTCTTAGGCTCTCTTTGGAATACTAGAGTTTCACTGCTACCCATCAACTTCAACCAGAGTCCATTTAAAGCTTTTGTTTCAAAAGTGATGGCTAAGATTCTCACTGGACGCATTGTCTGTCTGATAATCCTATTGCTGCCATTTCTATATCAGAATCGGTATACAAATTCAATAAATGAATGAATGAGAATCAGATTTTATTTTCGCCATGTGTGTCAGGACACACAAGAAAATTGTCTTCCGTGATAGTGCTCAAAACCTAAATGCATACACAACAAGAATACAATCAAGATAAACTCATAGTCAGTTTGAATATATATATAGTAGATATAATACAGCTACTTCTCTTCAAAGGCAATGATAAAAATGGAAGACATTGTTGAATGGAAATTTCACAGAATATTTTTCCAGTCCTCTAGATGTTTCTGCTGTCACCACAATGGCAACGCTTCTATGAATGACAGGATCAACAAGTTCTGAATTTCTAATATTTTTATTTCTAGATCTTTTTCCTGAACAGCAATATCCCCTTGGTAATGTCCTGTTGCTTTTTCCTATAGTTGCTAATGGTTTTCCTATTATAAAACCAAAAGCAGACTGGAGGTTTGTGAAGGTTTGTGTACTTTGGTTCTGGTGATAATATTTAAAGAAAGGCTTCAATTATCCCTTATTTGTCATTGTGAAATAATCTCTGAGAAAAAGCTTTTTTCCTCATACATTATTTTATTATCTGATAAGACCCACAGAAACAGTTTGAAACGTTCTATGTCATTTATAAGCACAGCATGCTGAGAAGAGCAATTTAAAGGGAAAGTAAATAGTTTCGCTGAAAGTAAACAATTGATTAAGAACAGGCTTCAGGAAGATAAAATTGAATATTTTTTTGCTTTCCGTTATTTCTACTATAAAAATGCCTCAAGTCTCTGAAATACAGAATTTGAAGGCCAGTTGTTGCTCTTAGCAACAGGTAGGAAACAACCATGCATACAAATATATTGCTGTCCACAAAGGCTGAAAATTGCCTCTATTTTTGCTTCTTTTTCAGATCATTATTGGAATGTAGGTTATAGAGACTGTAATAATCCAGACTTATGCTTGTCTGTCAGAAATAAATCTCAGCAAAATGGGTATTTCTTATTCCTGTGAGAATACAGACATATGTGTGAATATTATATTTGTTTGAGAATAGGAGTTTGGATCTGATTGAAAAGACTACAAAAAACAATCATCACTCTTTAGCTGATCATTGAGAAAGTTTAGTTAAAATACTTGTATTCTTTCAACTCATGGACATTTGCATGAATTTTGACAATTTTTTGCAGATGGAGTTACAAAAGCACAGCATATGATAGGATCGTAATTTGTGCACGTAGCATTTATTTCTATAATACTTCATGTGTATTTTTTCTCATGCATGTATAATTATTTTGTTTTTTGGCAACACCATCTTTTTTACAAATTTAATGACATCACATAATGTATCCAGAAAAGGGACCTGTGTTCTAGAACAGGAACATAGGCCACTGACTTTATACTGAAGCAGTTCCTTGTTCATTTAACTCAGTATACTGAGTAGCATCAGCTCAATTTGAGGCCTTCCAAACTTCATAACAAGAGATTGAAGATTATCCCTTTCATGAAAAAAGCAACGGCTCTTCTAGTGAACAAAAGTTCTTTTTATCTTGGGAATTCTGGTGTGCATTCTGCAGAAAGCAACAATGGAATCTGGGTGCAGTGTCTTTTGCAATGAAAATGGGAAGAAATTGACTAATTGGGCATTTTTAGTACAACTTTTGCATGATTTTACTTTTGACTGTACTATTTTGTGGTTGCTCCTTCACCTTTCATGTCTGGTTGCCCATGTGTTCAAAGAATTCCAAAATGGGCTGCCTCTCCTTCTCAAAAGTGATCTTCAGAAAAGGTATGGGAACTGAGGTATGATCGGGGGGGAAGGGTGTGGGATGGGGAGCAAAAGGTGAGGTCACACTGATGGATGATCTCTGGCGAGCCCAAGATGGGGGTCACTCCTTCATCTTGGTGTTACTCAATCTCTCAGCGGCCTTCAATACCATTGACCACTGTATTCTTCTGGAATGACTAAGGGAGTTGGGAGTGGGAGACACCGTATTGCGGTGGTTCTCATCCTATCTCTCTGGTCGGTCACAGTTAGTGTTGGTAAGAGGACAGAGGTCGACCCCTAGGCCCCTCGTTTGCGGGGTGCCTCAGGGCTCAGTCCTTTCTCCTCTCCTTTTTAACATCTACATGAAGCCGCTGGGGGAGATCATCCGACGATTCGGGGTGAGATACCAGCAATATGCTGATTATACACAACTATATATCTCGACCCCTCCGTCAATTTAGTGAAGCAGTGGATGTGATGTGCTGGTGCCTGGAGGCGATAAGGGTTTGGATGGGAGTCAGCAGGCTTAGACGTAACCCTGACAAGACCGAGTGGCTGTGGATATCGCCTCCTAAGGGCTCTACTGACTGTCTATTCTTAGTTCTGGGAGGAGAGAAATTGTTTCCCTCAGAATGAGTTCACAGTTTGGGGATCCTTCTAGACTCACAGCTAAAATTAGATTACCATCTGACTGCTGTAGCTATGGGGATCTTTGCACAGGTTTGCCTAGTGCACCAATTGCGACCCTATTTGGATCAGGAGGCTCTCCGGACAGTCACTCATGCCCTTATCACCTCATGGTTAGATTACTATAACGTACTCTACATGGGGCTACCCTTGAAAAGTGTTCAGAGACTGCAGCTGGTTCAGAATGCAGCCGCGTGAGCCATTGTGGGTGCACCTAGGTACACCCACATTACACTAATTCTCTGTAAGCTGCACTGGCTCCCGGTTGGTCTCCAGGCACAATTCAAGGTGTTGGTTATCACCTTTAAAGCCCTACATGGCATAGGACCAGGCTATTTCAGAGACCGCCTTCTACCGCATATCTCCCAGCGACCGGTGAGATTCCACAGTGTTGGTCTCCTCCAAGTCCCGTCAGCTAAGCAATGCCAGCTGGCGGGCCCACAGGGGAGGGCCTTCTCTGTGGCTGTCCCAGCTCTCTAAAACCAGTTACTTCCAGAGATCCAGACCACCCCCACTCTAATGGCCTTCCAAAAAGCCTTGAAGACCTGGCTTTTCTGGCAGGCTTGGGGCCGTTGATCTAGCTCGATGATCGGGTGAGATCCGGCCATGAATGGTGCATGACTGTATTTTAAAAATTTTAAATGTTTTTAATATGTTTTATACTGCATGGATTGTATTGATTGCTGTGAGCCTCCCTGAGTCCTAGGAGAGGGGCAGTATACAAATGCAATAAATAAATAAGTAAGTAAGTAAGTAAGTAAGTAAGTAAGTAAGTAAGTAAGTAAGTAAGTAAGTCCTGTGAGGCACAGGGCAGGCTACATGTAAGCTCTACTTAATGACCCGTGCAGTCACTTAATGATCAAAATGGGGAGAGCAAGGATTGTGGTTGTTAAGCAACATGATCACATGGGTGCTTCACTTAAAGATTGCCATGATTTACGACCATAATTCTGAACTCAGTTGAGATCATTCAAGGACTACCTATATAATATCGTGGCGCAGGTTAGAATGCAGTATTGCGGCTAATTCTGCCAACTTCCAGCAGTTTGATCGCGACCAGCTCAAAGCTGACTCAGCTTTCCATCCTTCTGAGGTTGTTAAAATAAGGACCCAGGTTGTTGGGGGCAATATGCTGACTCTGTAAACCGCTTAGAGTTGGCTATAAAGCACTATGAAGTGGTATATAGGGCTAAGTGCTATTGCTATTGCTATAAAGAAAACCAAATATCTAGAGGGAGAGCACTATTTCTAGTAATTAGAATGACTGATTAGTCTGAGCAAGTCTATTAAGAGAGATAGGTCTAACTTGGAAAAAATAATATACTATGTGTGTCTCTTCTTTTCCAGGGGATAAATCTGGGATCTAGAAGACTGGAACTGAAGGGAATTTTTGTAGCTGGAAAGTACTAATTGCTATCAATCAGGGAACTGTATGAAGAAAAACCTATAATGCCGATTAGAGAAAAGTATTCTTCGGCACCAAAAGGAAATTCAAGAAATGCTTAACCACAATTAATATTATTATGGAGGGAAAGGCAGAATATTAATCTAAATGCTTTTCTTTATTTTTTCCAGGAAGCTGGAATGAAATGGAACAAAACAGTATATAAGACTATTTAATTTTACTTTCAACTTAGCCTGAGCCTCTGATCTCTAGGAAACGCAGATTAAAAACTCAATTTAAAGGAAGAATGTTTCTTATTCTTGAATGTCTGCCAAATCACAAATTATGTCATTTACAGCTATTTAATTTGTGCAATGTAATAATTACAAACATGATGCAAATTACATCATTTGCAGCTAATTGTGTCATAGCATAATTAATAGCACCCTCATGCAAATGACATAATCCAATAAGACTGGCTTAATTTATGTAATGACATCACAAGTGGGAAATAAAGCAAGCAAGAGAATTGCTTAATGTTGGCACACATTTGATTATTCACTTAAACACTGGAAAACTTTCCAATCTTAAAATAAATCCCAGCTTTAAATAAATGCAAAGATCCAATCAGGATTGATGATGTAGTTGTACCGCTTATAATCTTGCAGAATTTATTCTGCTATTTGCAACCACGATAGATTTTATTGGCATGTACTGGCAGAGAAACTACTTATAATCATTGTAAGTAAGAATAATGTCTTTTCTTTTTAAAATAAAAAGTCTTTAATTAGAGACTTTTTAGAGACTTGAATATTTCAGATTCTTGTGATTGCTCATCTATTATGTTTTGGGATAGAGATTTGGCTGACCATTCACAAATATACTAAAACTCTGAATTTATCTACTTTTTTTTAAAAGGTAAGAGCAATTATTTCCCATTAGCGAAAACTTTTTAAAAGGCCTTTCTTCTCCGACCTGTCAGTCATCGCTACAACTGCTCATTCATTGACTAAAAACACTGAAAAGCAGGAACAAAATGGAACAAAATACTCTTTACAAAATGAGCAGACTGACAAAATGATTATACACTTTGCTTGATAGAGACTCATTTTGTGTGGGTTTTTTTAAAAAAAACGACCATTGATAATTGGGCAAGTGTGGTTCTTCAGGGAGCATGTTACTTTCCACGCTTAGAGATGCCATTGATGGCCCTGGTCTCTCAGCCTGTTGTAGATGCAAAGGGCTGAAGGGACCCTCAAAAGATATTTATGGAATAGCTAGGGGCTGAAGGGATTCCAAACTTACACAGAAGCAAAAGACCTTGGTCTCTGCATTATTCAAACAGTTGTTAAATTTTACTTACCCTAATATACCAATGCATTGCTTATTTATTGATTTGGTTCAAATCTCTAGGCCCGAGGCCCCTAAACCCCAGTTGGTAGACCGGCACCAGGCCACAGCATGTCAGCCCCATCTCTCTGGGTCACAGAAAAACCTCTGTCCATGGAATCGGTCGATGATGTCCAAAAGGTTGGGGACTCCTGCTCTAGGCTATCTTGCATGTAAGGCGATATACACCTTAAAATAATGCCAGCACAGAATAGATCATTTAAAAAGGTAAAGATTAGAAATATTTTTTTAAAATTCTAAGTAAGCATTTATCTGTAGTTAGTTATTTATGCTCAGGCAGTCTTATTAAATGTGATGAAAATAAGTTTGAAGGGATGCCTCATGATGAGAGAACATGGGTTACCTGCACATCCTCAAATCCAACAGAGAAATAATTCACACCAGCACCATCACCCTGTTGCTTATGGATCATATGTGTGATGATCACTGATACATGGAACTATTGCATAACATTATTATGTAATATAGCTTAGGACCAGGTTATTTGAGGGTTCATCTTTTCCCAGTTACATCTATCAGAACCACCACAGCAAGGAGGCAAGGTATGTTACAAGTCTCCTCTCTTAAGGAGGCCCATCCAGTGGAACCAAGAAGAACCTTCTCCATGGTGGCTCCCTACCTGTGGAACAACATCCCCATGGAGATAAGATTGGCTTCCAGTTTGATATTCTTTCGAAAGATCCTGAAGAAATAGTTTTGCAATGAACCTGGCAAACCCCAGGGTGATAGTGAGTCCATTAAGTGGTTTGAGTATGGTTGCCAGGGGTGTGTGGGCTTGTTTGATTTTGTATGGGGGGCGATTATTTCCATAGGCTGAATGGAGTCCCATGGGTGTGTTGGGTGGCCATATATTAGATAGATAGACAGACAGACAGACAGACAGACAGACAGACAGACAGACAGACCATATTATTATCAATACATCTAGAGTAATAAACCTCAAAAATGATTCATTCATCATTCACTCGCCACTCACTGATGTCTGACTCATCACTATATCTCAAAAACCATTAAAGCTATACTAATGAAACTTTTGACATACCTTGGCTTCCCATTTAGGAGCAAACTACAACTATATTTCTGAAATAAATTAATTTTTTGAGAGTTATTTGATGTTAATTGCAATGGGGAGGAGCCAATGGCAAAACCATTGCCAACTGCGCACATGCAGACCCGGACTTTCAAAGGCTTTTTGAAGCCTCCCTTGCTCGGCCATCTGAAAAATGCTCAACTCACTCAGGCCAATCAGGCCCGCTCACCTTCACCACGTCACCGAAGCAGCCAACTGGCCCACTAAAAAAGCCCTGTGCACCCTAAAAAGGCCTAAATAAGCCCTGCACACCCTCAACAGGGAGGCCCGAAAAATGCTCGACTCACTCAGGCCAATCTTGCCCACTCACCTTCCCCACGCCTCCGAAGCAGTCAACCGGCCTGCTAAATAGGCCCTGCACACCCTGAAAAGGCCTAAATAAGCCCTGTGCACCCTAAAAAGGGAGCCCCGAAAAATGGTACTCTAATAACCCCCTCAAAAAAACCCATTCAAAATGCTACTCCCATCTATCTACATACAACAACAAAAAGCCTCTTAATCCTTAAAAATACAGAAACCAAAACTCAGCATCATGCCTTTCACACGCTTTTAACATTCACACATCTCTAACACTTTCTAACACAACATCTCTCTCACTCGTACCACAATATCTCTGCATTTCTATAGTCAAATAAGATCTCTCTACAACCACAGCATTACAGTTACACCTGAAAATTATTTTAAAATCACTATATTTCATTATTTTTACACATAAATTTTCAGTTACACTCAAACAATACCTAACTTCTCTCTCACACCAAAAAACCTCTATAAAAAGAAAAACCACAACCACTTTTTACATTTAACACACCGCAAAATAAATATACTCCCATCTATCTACCAACAACAAAACAAAACAAATTCATTCTTAAAAAGCAAAAACCTTACACACACTTTCCACATTCAATAATGTATCTACTACTTTCTCTAAAAAAATGGTCTAAAGCAAAGGTCTCTTACCTTGCTCCCTTTAAGGTTTCTGGATTTCAACTCATGGCCGGAGCTACAGTCAACAATCTCCACGTGTATCTGAAAACTTCTGAAACTGTGTGGCATAGCTGACTGAGCAATTCTGGCCGTTGAAGTCCACAAGCCTTAAAGGGACCAAGCTTGGAGACTTCTGATCTAAAGGACTACAGAAAACTATGTCACGCTACTCTAAAAACTCCTAACATTTTACTGAATTCAAAAAAACCCTCAATTCTAAATACAAACTTAAAAATTATAATGTAACACACAAATAAATATAATTACTGCAATCTCTCTACACCTGACAAACTGAAGCATATTCATCATTAAAAAAACAAAAAGCCACAATCCTCTTCATAAAACTTTAAGATTCACACATCTCCCTACCAATTCCTATCACAAAATCTATCATAATAAATAATTAAACAAGTATGTTCAATTACTTCTTAACATGGCTAATTACACAAACCCATAGCGGAGCAGGGGTACAAAAAGCTAGTCTAAAATAAACAGGTTATTCAAGTCACTCTTCTGGTTTGTTATTTATATATTCCTTTTAATAATTAATATATGAGCTGGTTTTATTTGCAAGTCCAGTGTAACAACTTATTCCACATAATCCTTGTAGTCTGTTCTTTTCTATCCACAATCAGATCAGCATCAGTCTCAGTTTTGACCGATGAAATCTGTTCCTCTTCTATAACCTCTTGAAGTCCCATTTTTATAGTAGCAAAAATATCTTGAGAGAAACATCTGCCTGGATTGTTTTTGAATATCCTTGAAGCTTTTACAGAGTATTTGGTTTCACTCCATATTAATGTTCTCTTCTCCTTTAAGTATAATCTTTAGTTCTTTCTGGTTACCTCTAGAGCCCAACCTTCAAAATACTCTTTTATCATGCTTTTCTCTAATCAACATTTTTCCATGGGAAGGTTTCTTATAATTGATTTCAAAGTCTTCATTTTTAAAATATAAAATTCAAAACAACCCATAAGAAGAAGAATTTGTGTAATTAAATTCAAAGTCTTATTTCAACTCTGTCTGGTCTCTTAATCTGTTCATAATTTTCTAAATCAATGTTCTAAACACCCTTTTGCTCTTTATTCCAAAACAAATATCTTTTAAGTCCTTAAAACTTTCATAAAACCTTTTATCAAGGATTAAAGGAAACCCACTCATGTGATGAAACATGCCTTGCTGAAGTTTCTTAATATAAAATAAAACACGACCAAACAATTTCCCAAAGTAATTTAAAGAAGTATACAAACCTAATGTGTGTTTGAAATCTTTCTCTATTGCTCTCACGATATTTATTTCTTAAATAAACAAAAAACAACGTGCTTACATATTTCCATAAACATCAGCCCGCTGGGCCTACAATTCAAATTTATTTCATCAATACTTATCATGTTTCTTAATGTTATTTCACACCTACTCCTTCTATCTCTTATCTAGCCATCTATCTAACTTTTAAGTTCATTTTCCTAAATCTTTCAATTAATTCCATATTTTATATAACATTCTAAATAGATCACGAGTTCTAAAGCTTACATTTTATTCCTTTAAAATATTTAACTTGAACCTACTTAGTATCAAAAAAGAAAAAGAAAAAAGAGAGAAAAAGAAGAAGAAAGGAGAATACTCTTCTGTATAACATTTTAATTCATATACTTAATCATTAACTAGAACGAAGTTTTAAATTCCATATTCAATTCTTCATATTCCCCTCATTTAAAGTATTCAACTTATATCAATATTTATAGTTTTATCCTTTTAATTAAAACTGTACCTCTTTTATTATTTAAACATTATCTTTTCCTTTTATCCTGTATTTATTATAGATCATTATTCAATATCAAAAACAGATATAACAAAAAGAAATGTTAAAATGAAGTTCCATTTTATATAACACTTTGATTCAGATACCTAATCATTCAATAAAACAAAACCTTAAGTTTCAAATTCATTCTTCATTTTACAATATTTTTATCTGTCCAATTTTTTTCTGTAATTTCCACACCTGTGGCTGTCTTTCATCTGTATTTCTGAAGTTATTCCATTCCTTTCTGCTCAGATTTCTCCGTTGATATCTTACAGTTCTGTTTTGTGGATTGAATTTTTTTGCTTGCTTCTTGTAACGTTCATGAGAATAGTTAAAGGTCTCTGTTTAAACACCCTATGCCTTCCTTTGAACCTCATTTTGGCTTTTAATTTGTAGATTAGTTTCCCTTTCTTGAATAGAAACATCACTCTAGAAACGTGTTGCTTTCTTTTGTTCCCAATTTGTCAATGTAATTGTCTTTCATGCTGCAATCATTTGTCTGATTTTTGCTTATGTTTTATTCTTTTGGTTTCTGTATACACCTTTATCTATTTTTTGCAAGAATTCTTTAATATTAGATTTCTGCAGTTCCATAAATGTCATCAGCATTTCGTTCACACATTTCAGTATTTGCATTGTCATTTTATTTTTCGTAACTGTTTCTATCTATATTGAGCAACAAGCCAAGGGAGTTTCACTTCCTTATGAATGTAGCTGCACTTCAAGGTCAGACTCAGGTGTTCACTTTCAATGCATTACCAAGTTTTTTCTTTTTAAAATGAAAACCTTGCAAATTACAATCATTATATTAAGGAAGCAATAATTTTTAAGTTTTAATAGAAACTAATTTCATTTCTAGAGGTTTTATTTCAATTCAAAGCTTTTACTTTTATAATAAATCCCTTCCGTTTTCGGTCACCATTTTTCCCCCCTTTCGAATGTTAACTTTTTTTAACTTTCTTAATCAGATAGCATAGTCTTTTGGTGTAGGATTTTCAAACTCACCCAGATGGTTAGATGTTGATTTTCCATTTTTTTGTGGCTTGACTCCATTGTTGCTTCTGACTCATCTGAGGCTGAAAGCTGCGAGCCTGCAGCACAGCCAGGCAGACCTTTTAAGGAGTTTTTTTCTAAGTCCCAGGGCAGGTGCCACCTACCCTGGGGCTGCGGAATATCTCCTCCCTTCGTTGCTTCTATGAGGCAACTTAGGTTCAGCTCCAGGCATGGAACTGGATATGTCTACCTGCTGTTAGGCAGTTTGACTTGGGAGCCTCCAGAATCTGCTCCCTTGTCGCCACGCTGTCCACCGGAAGTCTTAAGGGAGTCAACTGACAGTCTTAAACCACTACTTGTAACTACCAGGTGCATAGACTTCCAAAATGCTCATCCATTACCTTTCTGTCTGTGGAATTCAAATATTAACTAAAATTTGCATAGTATTCATTATATAACTGACTATAGTGAAATATGATAAAAATAAGGATGGTTTGCAAGGATGACAAGGTGAATAGCACTGGTATAAAATAGATTTAGCTATTATTCTCACGTCTTCAATTTTTTTTGTTTACTGTATCATATTTCTTTTCTGCACCTTGCAGTGTTGCTTACTTTGAAAGGAAGTAATGCATTGTATATGCATGTATGGATGACTACATTCTGCTCTCTAGTCAATCTTTACCTAAGGGAAAAAATCTTATATAAATATTGAGTTGTCATAAATGTTTCAATGTTTCAGCTATTTCACAAATTCAATGTTGGAATCATAATCCATCTAATGTCTGTAGAGTTTATTTCTTTTTCAGGAGAGATGCTTGTTAGAATTGTGTGAACGCTTCCACTACACTAAACTACTGGACTACACAATTTTAGCCTTGAAATTTTCTTTTTTATGGGTATTTGTGATATAAGAGAATTAAACTGGGAATACAATGCCATATATAAGAAAATTTTGGAAAGAAGTAATTTTAATATGTTCTATTTCCATATACAATATCTTTCACAAGAAATTCCACAGAGTATGAACTATAGACTGTCATAGATCAAATTTCTTATATAAACATAAACGACACAGGCTTACCCTAATCTATGGGATTGTAACCTGAGGCCCGCCAAGAAATTGTTGCTGTCAAGTGATATTGGAGAAATGTTTTTAGCATTTTAACAAGAACCAGATCATTTAATTTTTTCTGGGCATCAGTGTCACAGGGCAGTGTGGAAGGAAAAATGGGGAAATCATGAGATGCATGTGATCATCACCCACGGTTAACTTATGCACTTAATATCATATCAAAAATTTAAAGAATTCAGGTGGTACTTCATGAAGAAAACTTGGTGTGCATTCAAATGTTTTCAACTACTGATGAAAAAGTGGCTAATCTAAGGATAATGGGTTACGGTTGCAAAGCGATTGAGATTAAATTGATTTCTAAACTGAATACATAAGTAAGCAGAAATAAGGAGTAGGGATTATACACAGATTTGTTGAAGATGAGGAGCCTGAATACAAGTTGAGACTTGAATCACAAAGCAAACTGGAATTCATCTTGGCAACTCCAGCCTTAATTTCCTAGAGTTTTTGGAACTTTTGTCATAGATAAACTGAAATAATGATTGCTGAACTGAATAAGTTAGTGATAATTGCTGAAATGTACTGAGGTTTTGTGAAAGGAAACTTCTTAAGTTCCCAAACTATTACTACAAGAATACCTTTAACCACAATAGATATATAATTGTTGAACCAGATCTGGGACATAGGAGTGAAATTGTGGTGTGCAATTGTGCTGGTTACATGAGTGTTTGTTTTATTTTATTGCCTACTGCAATGAAATGTTGAAAACGTAATAAAGGTTTTGAAAGCAACTTTGACTAAAAGAATCCAAAATTCATGTTTAAAACAGTATCTCTATTTGGCGAATTGAAGGTTCCTAAAACAGCATGCAACTTTCCTAGTTTCCATGAACTATTAATCCGACAAAAAGGTTAAAGACACAGCAAAAAATAAAGATAGTTGGCTAGGCAAAAAATATAACTTCTCTAAAATCTGATTCAAATTATAGTGTCTGAGAGAACACTGGAGTAATCCGCAGGCAAGCAAAAACAATTATGTTTGTTATTGAAGTGATGTTAGATTTTACTTTGTCTCGCTATATCATGTTGTTTGGTGTAGTGCAGGGGTCTCCAGCTCCTGATCCATGGACCAGCACCAGTCCACAGCATGCCAGCAACCTGTCCGTGCAAACGAGCCAAGTCCCATTGGTGAGATAAAGGCAGCACACAAAACCACTCTCCCACCCCTCCGTGGAAATATCTTTCTCCATGGTGCCCAAAAGGTTGGGGGATACTGGTGTAGTGGTTAAGGAATCAGCCTAGAAATAGGGAGACCATGAGTTCTAGTCCCACAGAGCCACAAATCAGGGTGATCCTGGGCCAGTCACACACTCTCAGCTCTAGAAAGTAGACACTAGCAAAACACATCCAAAACATTGCCAAGAAAACTGCAGGGACTAGTCCAGGCAGTTAACAGGTGCCAGATATTGACTCAAAATCGACTTTGATATTGAAAAGGCACCCCAAAACAAAAAACAAAACATCCATGCAGTGTGTATGATGTTCCTATATTTTTTCAATGAATATTTGCAAAATATAAAGTGCAATAGAACATTTTTTTCTTGACAATTTTCAATGTAATACAATTACTTACGACCAACTGTTCATTATTGTATTACTCTGCCTTAAAAACATTGTTTTGGCATGATTCTGGTAGAATACCCCTGAAGAAGATCCGATTGATTTGAAAGTCTCTTACTCTAATAAATGCTTGACCTCTGTGTCTCTTGAATTCACTAGACAGGAGAACTCAGGAACCAATCACCTTGGTGGAACATCCTATTTTGCAGCCCTCATTTGATAAAGGCCTTGACTGCTTTCAACCTTTTCAAGATGATTAGATGAAAGCTGCTCTCTCAAAGTGAAAAGGTTAATCGACTACTGTGTGGTTAATCAATCACTTGAAAAGACTGAATACTAGTAACTTCTTCTACCAGAGGTTCTTGTATAGTCATTTGGGAACATCTATGGGTTAAAGAACAAACAAAAACAGATAATCCATTCTGTTTATGGATGCCTCAGCCAAATCCCTTTTGGCACTAATAGTTATTTAAAATGGTCTGTATATAACACTCCAAAGATAAAAACAGCAAGAATGTAGTATTACACATTATGATCCAGCCATGAGAACTGAATTTTAAACAGTAATAAGGTAACACTAAAGGTACAGAGCACCTATTTTTAAAATGCAGATAAAGTAGGCTAGCAGTGGGCACCCTAGTATCCTCCATATATTTTGGATTATAGTCTCCACATTATCTTATTCGTGTCATGCTTACTTTGACCAACATGAATTGGACTAATAATTTAAAAGAGAGCAGATGTCTATTCCTAGAATAACCAAATTATTATGTGACATGTACAAAGTGGATCTGCTATTGGACTTACGGGCACCAAGCAGTGCACTTGATGGAGAAAAGGATGAATCAATCTTCTCCAGTCAGAATGCAGAACTTGGACTATTTATTGATTGGAAGAAATTCATCCTCTACAGTCTATATCACACATGTCAAACACAAGGCCCATAGGCCAGATTCAGCCCATGGCCTGTGTTTATCCGGCCCACTGTGCTGCCTTGAAGATGGCGAGGGACTGGCCCTCGCTATCCTGGCTCCAGCCCACCTCAGTCGCATGTGAGTCATGGCGGTGGATGGAGCCCACCAGAACACCCGATGAGACACCCACGGCAAGTTGCGGGGGGGGGGACCAGCCAGCCACCTGTTGGAACGGGTGTTCCAACTGACGTCTGGTTGCCCCCCTCGTAGCCTCTCAGCCTCGCGTTCCCTGCTCTGGGCATCCTGGGGGGGGGTACCAATGGCCAAAACGGGGGCACCGATGGCCGAAGGGAGGGGGAGGTGGAGAGGGTGGCTTGTAGCAGCAGTCCAAGTGGCCCATGATGAAATTGAGTTTGACACCCCTGCTCTATACTCACATGTATTGTTTTCAGCTGAAACCAATTGCCCTGAATTTTCTCCCCTAAAGGAGACCAACAGGCCATCAGCTGTCTGCTTCCCTATGTGTGCTTGAGATATAGACTTAAGTTCTATGTATCTCTAGTTTATGCTCTAGTTTCTGATATTCTAACTTTTAACAGAAATTTGGCAATATGATCACTTTTCTGTGAAAACTAGAATGAATCTTGGTGTGAAACAAGAATTCAGCCTAGAATCATCCTGTTTTGGTGGAAGTCACATAGGCTTCCTCTTACTGAGAAGAACCTAAGCCCATAACTATTCTGACAGCGATGGAAGCAATTAAGATCATCTTCCATTTGAGGTTGTTGGTGTAAATCTGTCTGATGTACTCATCCGAAATAGTTAGTGCCTTGAAGGCCAAGGTAAAAATGACATAAATAGAAGTATATAACTGGTGATATAAGACATGAACACATTTGCAAAACATGGTGCATTTAAGGGAATCCCAAACATAAGTCTCTTGTTTATTCGAAATCATAGCTTATATCAACTGGAAAAGAGAGGTGTAACCTGCTTCCTATGATAATCATACTTACTTTATGAAAAGCAGATTCCATGAAAAGGGTATAGCTATTTACATGGTAGGCTCACTTTTCCTTAGAGGCTATCTACATTATAGCATGGGGGTCATAATCCTGATCTATTACAGTGTATTGCATTGTTAATTATATGTCCCTTTGATTACCATGAACAGATTATGTATGTGAATTCTTTCCACTGAAAATGTAGATAATGTTGATTTTAGTCTAGTTCTACTTAGTTAACAAACTTTACACATTTGTTTATGCTGGAGGTGGATTGTCTAATAGCAATCCTTTTAATACAATTTATGAAACTTCCAGTAAGTAACAAGACCAGAAATCAAACTGAGAATATGTTCCAGCCAAAATTACGCTTTTAAAACGATCTCAGTAAAATAATAACATACCTCTCTCTCTTGCTAAGTGATAGAATTTAGAAGTACATGTGACTATGAAAAATATTTTTCATGTGGTCACTGTAGATGCTGAATGAGAAGGATACCTTATTAAAATCAAAGGCAGCAAGCAAGTAACTGATTACCCATTCAAACTCATTCAAGTCATTTTCAGGGGGAAATCATCTAATTAATTATCACTTATAATTTTAGATAAATTATTTAACTCATAAAAGTTAAGTTTTTATAAATGACAAGCTGATACATCAAAAACCTGAATATGAATAACTGTTGGGAAAAAGCTATTTTTTCATTTTCTTTGCTACAATCGGAAATTAAATTGGCATTTCTAAGGAGAAGAATTGGAAAGCTAAAAACAATTCCCTGATTTATGCCCAATCTAATCACCCATTTAGTCTACCCAATCAGCTTCCTGATGTGCATTATCTATTATAATATGGGAGGGAGAGGAAAGGGTAAGGACGAGGAGGAGGAAGGAGGAGATTTTTTTTCCTTCTCAATGATGCACATGATTCACTGAATACTGTATCCAAGTGACTGGAGGAGTACGGAGCTGAGTATAGCATTATTTTGTAAAATTATGCTGAGTACATCTATTAGAACAAGTATTTGATTTTCCCAAATCACAAAAACATGCTCAAACAGTTAAATATTTAAAAATCTTGCAATTTTATTTGCATATAAAGGCCGCTAGATATATAATATCGCAATAAATTTAAAGAAACACCTGCTTTCCTAAATTCCATGAAGATAACATAAAACAGAAGAAAGCTCAATAGCATTTACAGTGGTAGAACAGAAGTAACTATATGCAACAATATTTTGTGCTAGCAAGATTGCATTTACACACAGTGCAAAATAAGAAAAAGGAAATGGAGAGACAATTCAATAATATTTTAAATATAAAGGACAACAAAGCCTTATTTTAGTTAGGCTTGATTGTATTCATTTGATTCTATACATGCCTGAAACTGCACAAAGATTTTAAACTCAAGTTCTTGGAGACCTTGAGCAATTGGAAAAAATGCATCACATCCTTCATAATTTAGATGTGCTATACAGCATAATTTTGGAGATGCTACACTGGCACTATTATATGCCTTGCTTTGTTATAATGCACAAAAAATATATATAAAAATCCATATTTAAAAGGAGTCCGCATTTACATGATTTTACTGCATGAAACACCTGCTCAGTGCAGTTTTCATTCCCATATTTTTAATTCATAAACTCTGTGATGGTGCAATTATATTCATCTAGCACATCTCTGTATCTTCCTACTCAAGTGAATTTTATTGCTATTATTACACAAATAAAGGTGGAAGAAAAAAAAAGCAAATTCTTTTGATTAATATATTATTGTTGCAGAAAAGCTTACCAATTATATTCTGCCGAAGGGAAGAAGACTCAGGACCAGATTGAAGTGGTGGAGAAAAC
>JANHFO010001749.1:167402-177516 GCA_032468095.1 Pareas carinatus
TCCCAGAAGATACTAGAACAATGAGGGCGAACTTTTTAGAGACCGAGTGCGAGATGAGTCTTGGGTCACGGCTTGTGATTTCATCACCCGGAGCCACTACTTCTTTCGGAGTATGCGCGTGGCCCCTCTGCTGTTACCACCTGGTGTCGCTATTCTTTTCCAAGCATGCGCATGGACCCTATGTGCACGGTTATCCAATGCTCAGCTCTGGGGTGATGCTGGGGCGACTTGGCTCACGTCCCAGAAGAGAGAGTTCTACGTGCCCGCTGCGGCACACATGCCATAAGTTCACCATCACTGCCCTACACAATTATGTACTGTTGTTCTACATTGCGATGATTTTATTTTCAGGTCATATTCCTTTCTTATTGTTTTGTTAATGACCACATCAAATACTTCAAAGAAATTAAATTTCAAAATCAAAGTATTTGAGGGAACACCAAGGAAATGAATTATTGCAAACAGTAACGACACTGAAGATATACTCAGCGTCAGGAAACTGTGTGAAAAATATGTTTGTCCTTTTCTTATTTTTAATTGAGATTTGATTGTACTGTGGTAGTATTTTTTTTAAAAAAATTGCTATACATCACTTTGAAGGCTCTGCAGGCCAATTAGAAATATTTTTCATTAAATATTCATTAAACATAAAGTAAGCATTTGCAAATCATTTTAGAGAACACTGACATGCGATATTGCTGCTTGAGTTGGATAGACTTTTCTTCTTGAAGAGACAGCATTTCAAGCCCATATCTTGGCCAGAGCTGGCTCCAATTAAAAGCTAGGAATTGTAGGCTGTATATCATGGAAAATTCCTGTCAGTAACATTGATTATACAGAGCAACAGCCTCCAAGAGGAAATTACATAGCCACATTGCTTGAGTTATTTAAAATTAGAATGGACAAGCACTTAAGATGATAGTACCGAGGCCCATTCAGCACTTAGAAGACAGCATAATAGGAGTTTTCAATCTCTAATTCTCCAATATCAGCTCCAAAAACAGTAAGGAGATAGAGACAAACCTCTGCAAAATTAAATCACTGAGAATCAACTGGAGAATACAAATTAAATCATGGGAGTTTATTTCCTTCTTTGTAAGCATTAGCATTAATCTCATGCAAAAGTAAAATATTAGTTAATTTGATTGCCTTTGCTTCCAGACATAGTTCGAAGAAATCAATGCAGAAGAAATATTGTTCTGATAAATAAAGAAAAGAAAAGACAGAAGAGCCTATAGGAAGGCGGGGGAAAAGAAAGAAAGACAATGACAAAACCCAATGGGGGGGAGGTAGAGGATGTAGGAGGAAAGAAGGAAAGAATAAGGATTTTATGTAGTGGGCAGAAGGCAGAGACGAGGCTTGAATGAGCCAAACAGGATTTATTCAGAGGACAGCATGGTGACTCGAACACATACAGAAGATCATAAGCTGCTTTGCAAGCTTCCAACTTTCCCTTTTATACTTACTGATAGGTCACAGCTGTGACCAATCAGGAGCTGGGATTTTCTAGCTTCTTTCCAGACCCTGGGCAGAATTGATACTTTGCAAAATAGACTCATTCATTGAAAGCAGTTCTTGTGTGAAATCCAAGTCAATACACAACGGGAGGGGGGGAGAAATGAACACCAAAACAACACACGGTAAAGCTGTAAAGGTGCTATAGCTGGCTCAAAACCTGTATTGGATTGTATCATTCAAAAATAAACTTGGTCCAATTTTAGTTTTGTTTTTTTAAGAAAAACCGAATATTGTTCCTCCATCTGCTTTTATTATAGATCAAACATAATAAAGGTATTGTACATTTACAATTTATCATAAATGTTAAAATCAGCTTGCAGAGGAGTCAAACAGGCAATCTGCATTATCAACCCTAATTGGAACTAAAAAATCCACCGCTAAGCAAAATGATCTTTAAGCAAAACATCATGTGACTGCACTGCTTAGTGATATCAGTTCCAGTGGCCTCAGTTACAGTTTTTAGATGAGGCCTGTACTAATGTTACTCTAGGACCTCAAGCTTTTCCTGCCTTACTATTCTCATCTCTTCTTCAGTTCTTTCAACCTGCCTATCTACCTCAGCTCTGCCCATTTGGTTGCCCTGAACTCCACCAACCTTTCCACTACCAGCTAACTTTTGCTGTCTTCTTGCTTCTTCAGCTGACAAAGTGAGTCAAACCTTGGCATTTCACAAGGCCTAGGAAGGACCAGAAGCTGCTTCAGCAAGGCATGCCTTGCCAGAGGTTCAGCTGGAGATAGTGGGGATGGCAGAGTGTATGGTGGCCAAAAGGGCAGAGATGGAAGAAAGATAGGTAGTTGAGGGAGATGAAGATCAAAGTTGCTATAAATGCATAAACTGCAAAAAAGACAAGGTGTGAAGCACCCAGATTTTGATCACATGAGCATGGGCCATTCTTTTGAGGACTTGTAACTACCATTTGTTCAGCACCATCATAACTTTGAATGGTCACTGAACAAATGATAGTTAAGTGGGAAATATCTATCTATGACACTACCTTAGACAATACAACAGAGTTAAGTAATATTATGAACAATATATTTAAAGAACAGTATATTCTGAAAATAATCACCCAAGGCTCCTCAGCCCTTCAAAAAAAGCTGAGAAAACAACCTCAAATCAATGCAGCAAATAATAAACAGCAACTGTAGCTGACAGGAATGAATTATATTTGGTTTTACCTAATTGAAGGATGCTGATATAAGGTTACAATTTAAATGCGTAAAGAATGAAAGATCAACCATGGAGAGGTCACACTATAATGAAGCAGTTACTATCTGAACTGATATGATTGAAAGGTTTCATATCGTAGTTGAGTCATGATATTAATTGATAATAATTGGCTTGTTTCCACAGAAAACCCTCCTGGGCAACAACCTTCATTCTCACTTGACCAGCATCCATGCACACGGCATCAGGTGAGTTACACTCTGCACAGTTATTCTAGATGCATAATCTATTTCAAGTCATTTTTAATAGTACATATTTATCTGAAAAATGTTTTCCTCCATATAATTTGCTTTTAAAGTAGCAGAATTATACTAGATTATCTTAACATACAGTAAAGGAGGCAAATGTTTTTCCTCTCTAATCTCCACATTTGAAAGCGGTGGGGACAACTTAAAGCAGCATTATCTTCTTTTGGAGTAAATATGGGAATTCTGAAGAAATACCTCACTGCTCACTATTTCCTAGTTAAGGATATCGTGGAAACTGTGCTCATTAGCAGTTTGTTTCAGAGATTTAATATGCATGTCTTTTAACTCCCTAAGGGATGCAAGCCTCATCTATGTTTCTTTGAATCCCTCTTCTCAAAGCAAAGCATATGTGAAAGAAAAGCATATGTGAAAGAAGTTGATGTATGTGCTAGGGGATATACAAAAATCTGGACCAAGATGAATGATATTTTAAATAGACATCTTTCTGTTTACAATTTCTGTTTCCATTTCATTTTCAAATAGAAGGACTGTTAAGATAGACGTCAACTGATCTCAGCAAGATTTAAAAGGAGCCAGTGCATTCCCATAGAGGCAAAAAAATGTCAACAAACGCTGGTAATTTTAGACCTGAGGGAATAACAATCTTCCAATTTTATAACGAGAGGGTTGAAGGACAAAAGCCAAGAAAAATGAAACAAGACCCTGGGCCTTTAAACATAACCATGTTATGAGTGTGTGTATATTTGTTTAACACAGAGACATAAGACCTCATTCTTTCCCAATGCTTTTTTTTCCTGAACTGTTGCTTTCTATTAAAGAATGCCAGTTTCTGACAAAGTGGTATAGAAACATCATTATGTGCCCCTTCAGATTAGCAGATGTGAAAAACATTATTGTTGAATTTAGTAATTTCTACTTCTTTTTTAAAAGGCCTCAGTTAATAGCCAAGTAAGACTATGAAAATAAAAGAGAGGGGAGCCATTCTGCCTATCAAGCATAACTGAAGCCTTACAGTGTGAGTTGCCAATTGGTTTTTCTAATCCAGCAGCTCAATATCTGCTGTTAATTTGCTCTCTATTTTGAGAACATGAAGACTGTCAGCAAAATCCATGATGCATTACACAATTTATAATTGGGGGGGAAATCTGATGTTTTTCTGACAGCATAAAGAGAAAGTCAGATTAGCAGCATAATGCAGTAACAACTTTATGGCTATTTGTACTAAAACGTAATTGCAAATGAAGTAAGAAAAAAACCCAGCCTTTTAGTTTAGTTCCTACTTTGAGAAAAAATGCAAAGAATTGTGACAAAAAAACCCTGGATATTTTAGGGTAAGCTATAAAGTAAGGAAAAGAGAAACAGAAAGAACTTGTATTTTGAAAGCCATTGCTTAAGTAATCCGGGCTGCAAAGGATTTAAACATTCCAAATACAGATAGTCCTGGATTTATAATCATTCATGTGACTGTTCAAAGTTACACCGGCATTGAAAAAAGTGACCTAAGACCATTTTTCACACTCACACCATTGCAGCACCTCATGGTCACATAACCAAAACTCAGATGCTTGACAGCTGGCATGTATTTATGACGGTTGCAATGTCACAGTGTCATGTGATCACCTTTTGTGATCTTCTCACAAGCAAAGTCCATGGGGAAGCCAGATTCACTTAACAACTGTGTTACGAACTTAACTGCAGCGATTCACCTGACAGTGGTAGCAAGAAAGATTGTAAAATGGGGCAAAATTCACTGAATGACTGTCTTGCTTAGCAATGGAAACGTTGGGTTCCACTGCGATTGCAAATCGAGGACTATCCATAAATTAGATCAAATGAATTGGGTGTCCCTCAAGCTAGGAAACTTGTAGCTCTTGCATGAGGTGCCAAACATACAATGTGGAGACACAATCACAGAAGGCTGGGGTTTGTGTTGCAACATTCCCGCCACTGTTTTCCTTACTGTGACTTGTACCAGATCTTTACGATCTGTTGCTTTTTTTTAAAAGCAAGCTCAGCACAACAGCAGCAAAATCTGCAGATTTCAGAGGTCAACCACTGACTGTTTCTGATGACCTTTTAATTCCAATGCCTACAGTAGGTGGCAGGACTTAGCTAATCGTGGCTGGTTTCCAAAAACCAAAAAGGGCTATACCAGGTTGCTATATGGACAGGACATAAAAGTCTTCATAAATCCAACAGGAATTCAATTTAAGAGAAACTTTATCCTAATGGTCCACTCCTAATAGATTAAACATCTAGATGCAAGAATTCTCAAGACCTCTTAGGCAAACTTGACAATAGTGGCTTGGTGGTTGCTAAATAATAGTTTTATTCCTGTTGATAAATAAACTGTAGCACTGGTTAGGCACTGAAAAAGCCAAAGAGGTATTCTGTATAAGTAGTCCAAAACTTAAAACCATTCATTTAGCAACCTTTTAAGGACAGCAGCACTGAAAAAGAGTGATTTGCAACTGAAACTCACTTATAACCTTTGCAGCAACTCCACAGTTGCGTGGTAAAAATCTATGGCATATCACCCTAGCAAAATAAATACCAAATTTTGTATACCTTGAATATGTTAGATATGCACCATTGTTCCAACTGCAAACATACACAAATGCTCTTGTATATTCAAAGTCATTGTCTAGATACAAATTCTATTATGATGCACTTATCATCTTGGTCTTTGAAAAATCACCAGTCATGAATATAGATTGACATTTCTTTATTATAGCTATAGTAAGTTGGTAATTGTTTGTATGCACCTTTGAGTCAATGTTGACCCCTGAGAATTGCCTGGACATGTCCTTTCAGCTTTTTGCCAATATTTTTTCAGAACAAGTTTGCTACTGCCTTCTTCCCAAGGTCAGCTAGTGGCACACAATTACTAGTTGGCTAACATGGAATTAGAACTAACAGAACCATTAATCAGTGAAAACACTTGCTTCCAGAAGTTGTGAGTGCTCCAAATTGGACCTTATTAAGAAGAGACTGGACACTCATTTGTCTGAAATGGTGTAGGTTTCCTGCTTGAGCAGGGGGTTGGAAGGTCCCTTCCAACTCTGTTATTCTAATGTGGTGCCATAACCACTACATCAAACTGAATCTTAAGTTGATAATGATGATGTTGATAACAAACAATGATTAAAATATCATGTTCAGCCAGGCAGAAAGGATATGTTACAAAGTCTGATGACTAAAGAATTATGATTGGTAGGGTATAGGAAGAGAACCTTGTCTGCCATTACCCCTGCCCTATGGAATATCTTGTCCCCTGAGGTAAAGTTGGTCGCTTTCTACGAGAGCATTAAGACATGGCTTTATCAACTGGTATGGAGATCCCAGAGGAGTGTTGTGCAACCACCGGGGTGGTTGATGGCTTGAGGGCATTCCCTCCATCTTTCTAACTCTATTTTTGTAGGGATTTTATGGGATGTTTCTACTTGTAAACTGCCAGAATCACTTAGGTAGTTGAGATGGGCAATATATAAATTTGATTAATAAATAAAATATATTACATTGTACAAAGATATGTGCTATGGTTAGTTTTTTCAGTTCAATAACAATTACTCTTGAATCTGAAGCTCTTAAGAATAACAGGTTGAGTCCTCTCCTTGGTGTAAAATCACTAGCTGAAAATGGATTTTCCATGTGACCAAATTCAGAGTTTTAATAGGACTATCCACATTTCAAAAAAAAATTCTAACTTTACAAAAAGAGCACAGGCTTTCTTATGTTCATTAAAGCAGTTGGTCTCTTCCACTTCCATGTGAGCAGTCATTTTTTTCCAGGCTCACATGGAAATGTGAAAAAACGTCATCATTTTATTTGTTTCTTCCATAATTTAAGAGAGTGACATGCTTCCTATTACACACATTAGCTATACTTAGGGACTGATGATAGCAGTTTGATTACCAAGCAAACGTGCAGCCAATGAATATACAAGAATTCCTGTAAGTTAGCCAATTCAGGAGTTTAGTGGAAACTGAAACCACCCTGCAGAAAGTTCAGTGTTAACTCAGTTGTATCCAGGAATTTTCTTGAGGTTTTCTATCCATTTCCTAGAACAATCTATTAATTATTTTGTTCCATCCCAGGGGAATCAAATTCAAATACATTGTGATTGGGCCCTGAGAACTAAATCATTAGTTCAAGGTCTGATAAAGAACTCTCGAGTGAATCAAATTATTTTTAAAAAAATTAAGATTATATAATAGTGAACAGAAATAATTTAAAAACAACAACACCCCTCAGCTGCAAAGCAGACCTCTCTGTGAAATGAAACCATTTCATTTTGGCCATTTAGCTTACAGCATTAGCTAAATGGTCATTCATTTTTTGTTAACTGAAATGATATGTAACTATTTCATTATCTTTAAATGTCTTAGGAAAGTATTGAAGTGAATTAAAAGCAACATTCCAATTAGGATGGACGGTAAGCATTTAAATATATTTTTTTTAAAAAAATCTCATGTATTTAAAAAAACAACACCATGCTTAGAATCACAGAAGTTTGTTTCTGTCTCTACTTTTCTTTATTTATTTCCACGATAGAACAAAAAGAGGTTCTTTCAGCAACACTAACATCATTTCTGATGAAACTAATGTCATTGATCAAGAAATTCAGAGAGGAGACCTAGAGTCAAAATTTCATGTAGCACTCAGAAAAAGAGCAGGGGGAGAACAGAGAAACCACAGAGAGAGAGTAAAGAACTTATATACAGTAAAATCTTGGGTTGAGTGTAACTTGGTTTGAGAGCGTTTTACAAGACAAGCAGACATTTTTAATAAATTTTAACTTGATAAGCATGCGATGTCTTGCATTATAAGTAGTACGTACAATATACACACACTCTCTTGCTTTGGAATTGTGAGTAATGCTCGCTTTGATACACAAGTACTTTGGATTACAAGCACGGTTCTGGAACCAATTATGCTCTCAATCCAACGTTTTGCTGTAATCCTGTGATACAAGAGATCTCATTTCCTTTGCATTCCTATCCCATCTACTTAGCTTTGAAGCTTCCCATTGGCTATATGGCTTCACTCAACAGATTCATCTTTAAAAGGATACAACATTTAATCACAGGTATTTGTGGAAAGGGGGAAGGAGGCAAGTGAACAAAGATATTTCATGATGCAACTTATATACTTATATACATGATGGGACTTATATACTTACAAATAATATTATTGTGCAAGGTTGGAAGGCTGGGATTTGATTCAATATGAGTATTTTTCCTACCACTACAAATTATAGCAGATACCTGTACTTTTCACCAGAAAAATGACTCTGTTCACTGGCTGAATGGAACATAATACTCCTTAAACTCCTCCTGCTGGCATTTTTAATTATATTTACTAATTACAAATTAATTTGATACAGGAATTCACAGGAATTTTATTCTAGGAGAATGTGTTTGTTCTGCTTTCTTTAGAAACATGCTATATTCGTATTAGGTTTTATGCTGAATCTTTTTTTTGCTACCATAATGGTGTATAACTGAGTTTAATGAATATTCCTACATTTCTTGTCTTAAAATTAAATGTAGAGTATTTATTTCTTCCTTGTGAAGGAGTCTGGGTTTAAAGATTAATAATTGGCTCAACATGAGCTTCATGACAAGTTTGCAACTTGATCTCTTCAACCTTAATCCAACTTGGAAGTTATAACTCAACACATCTGAAGACTACATGATGAAGAATGCATTTCTTAATTACTATACTACATTGTACAAAAGCCTGAGAAGGGAGAAACACAGGCACAAAGAAGAAGAAGGAAAATAAAAGTTCTTGACTCACATTTTAAACAAATGTACAAATTGTATTGGAATTTACTTCTGGCATACCGCTTGTTGGTAACCTCATTTAATGCTTTCACTACCAACAGCTCTCCTAGTTGCAGCTAAATGTACATAAGTTATGATGGTGAGTTGCAAGTAATTAGAAGCTATGCATTTAACAGACTAGCAGAGTTGAAAGGGACCTTGGAGGTGTTCTAGTCCAACGTCCTGTTCAAGCAGGAAACCCAGTAACATTTCAGAAAAAACGCTGTCCAATCTCTTCTTAAAAACCTCCAGTGTTGGAGCACCTAGAACTTCTGGAGGCAAATTCCAATTATTCCAATTTCACTTCCCAGTGCTTTCTACCCTGTTGATGGTTAAATGCCACCTAATGGAAAGATAACAAAACCTCTTGGTTTTGATACAGAACATGGTCACAGATAGATCTATTACTAATATCCATAAAAACAGTGTACAAGCCTATGACAAAGTGAATGCTGCCAATCTAGATTTTCCCTGGACTCACTGAAATGACAATAAATATATGATCTAGATAACAGTAATTTCACTTTGGATATATACACACTGCTTACAAAAGATATTACCAGCATAATTTCCATCACGTTCAGGATTAATAATTTTACATGACATAATTCTACAACATACAATTCAATAATTTAGATGAAAAGTTTAAATTGCTTCTGCTGACTAAAAAGGGAAATTTCTTAAAGTACTGACTTAATTTTTTTCACAAAGCTACGATTGGATTAGATATTTAACAATAAAAGTAATACACAAGACAGGAATGAATCTTCCTTTTGTTGAACCCGCAGGTTGTTCTGGGAATATGTATTAAAGGAGAAATGGGATTGGAGCAAATTTTCAAATTTGGCAATATTCATTCCCAGCATACTTTAAAATTGGCCATGCAGTTGATGAGAGTTGAAGTCAAAACCAACTGGAAGAGACCAGGTTTCTCATCCCTTAGTTCTTCTCTTGCATTGTTTTTTGTGGTTAAAATTTGATACTGTTTTAGCTAGTATGGACATGAATAGGAAAAATATGCTTTAAAGGACCCATTACATTAAAGTTATTTGTGAGACATCAGGAGGTAATCTAATTTCCAAAATATGCAGACAGGTTTTGGTGCAAGACCATCAAACAAGTATTATGCAAAGATAATATTCTTCTCCTTCTCTCTCTCTCTCTCTCTCTCTCTCTCTCTCTCTCTCTCTCTCTCTCTCTCTCTCTGTCTCTGGCTATGCATGTGTGAATGTATCTGTTTATACATATGCATATATACAGCATTACTTCTGCTGTTTTTCAAATAGACTCGAAGTTACACAATATAATACAAGCACAAAGAAGGAAAATGT
>JANHFO010001749.1:187983-198360 GCA_032468095.1 Pareas carinatus
TAGGGAAGGGGGGGAATTGGCCGCCTGCCATCCCTCTTGATCCTAGGATCCGTCATCAAGATGGGCCCCTGGTGTTAATCATAGCTCCTTGATTCTAATTAAAATACGTATTCATGTGGACTTGGTATTTAATTTATCAAGGAGAATGCAGAGGATTTGACAAATGCATACCACATAACATTAAAATAGCTGCTACAGTTGGGACATTGCTGGCCAATTTTAAATTGAAGTTCACATCCTACTAGGTTGTTTTTTTAGATTAACTTTGAACACTAAATATTATGTCAAAATCTGCACTGCTTTCTCTGTCAGCCCAACACTCTGATTCCTGTGTCATACCTGGTATGATGATACAAATGAAAATGATACAAATGAAAAACTATTCCCTATTTTATTCTAACTAGAGAATATAATGGGTAGACATATGTTCAGCAAAGATACCTAGAATGTTTCCCTATAAGTAATGAAGAAATATGAGATTTTAGCTATTAGGTCTTCCTATAGTAGCATTTATTTATCATTAGTGGGGGGAAACTGAATAATTTCTGAGAACACAGAGTTGTTTTCATTTTTTCTCATAACTATTCACAAAATATACATATTTAGAATTTTATTTTTTAAGTCATGATACTGGAGTTGGCAACATAACACCCTAAATGTCTATTCATATTGCAACAAATATACCCAAAAGACTCTATCTTCCTTCCTAAATTTTATCTGCAGCTTATTTATTGTTCCTCTACAAATCAAGAAACATGGAAAAGGCTACATCACTGGAGAAAAGTTGGAAGAAAAAGGAAAAGCATCCTTATAATTCAACCCTTCTGCTTGCTTGATAGCTCTTAGAATCTGAGACTTCCAAATCTTTAGGTTTATTGTTATAACTGATGGGATAAGTTGTGAATGAACACAGATAAGCTGCTTTTAGGAAGTTATTGCTTCCAAGTTACAGAATTGCATTTATAGCTTTGGATCAGCATTGATAGTCACCAAATATTACCAAAATAGAACATGTTTGAATGTGCAGAATTATGTGCATGCAGTCACTTAATGCACTTTAAACAGAAGAATTTGGAAGAAATTTCCTGAGCGGATCAACAAATATAAATCCGCATTCTGCCAGCAAATACCTCCCACCGACCGATTCGCTCCCACGGAGAGGGGCTCCTCAGGGTCCCTCCAGGGGGAGAGCCTTCTCTGTGGCAGCTTCCGCCCTCTGGAATGATCTCCCCCCCGGAGATCCTTATTATTTCGGACCTCCGTGTCTTCCGCCGTGCTATAAAAACATTCCTGTTCACTCAGACTGCCCTGGCCTGACTCACACTATCTCTCCGTAAATGAAAGAATCTAGATATTTTAGACCTTTTAAATTTCTAGATCTGGTTTTAAATTGGATGTATTTTCCCGACTTTTTAAATTTTGGCCCCATGATTTATATATATATATATTTTAAATTGTTTTTAAATGGTGCGATTTTTGTTGTATTGTTTTATGACTGTTTTTTAGATGGCTGTACACCGCCCTGGGTCCCTTTGGGGAGAAGGGCGGTATAAAAATATAAATAAATAAATAAATCCTTCCAGAGTTAAAAAAATAATAAAGTTATTAAATAAAGCCTTTTCTTTTTGTATCTTATTCTTATTCTAAAATCTATTAAATATTTCAATTATAATATCAAGGTCTTCAAAGCCTCCTAAATCTAGTCCTACAGCTAAGAAGATGGATCCTAAAGTTGCTGTCAAAGGAATGAAGACTTCCAGGACATTTAAACCTAATCACCATTTTCATTCAACCACAGCTTTTGAAAACATTCAAAATGTGTAACATAGTAGTAGAAAATGACTTTTTATAATAAATCTTTATTCTAGACATAACAAACGAAACAATATGATGCAAAATTAAGTGCCAGATGCTAAGCTCCAAAATGTAAAAATCAACTACTGCTTAAAAAGCGTGGCTTTTATTTAATTGTAAGATATTTGCTCTAATTTAGCTAGGAATATAGTAACAATACATTTTCTTTTTTGTGAATAGGGACTTTTTTAAAAAAAATCCAGCACAAAAGTAGATATGCTATTTTAAAGAACAATTTCTTTTTTAACATTCTACTAATTCATTTCTAGACAACTCCACGCAATTTCAGACATCTGATTTTTTTCATCGTTTTCCATAAATATGCAGTTTTAGATTGTCTTCCATATTTGTTATGGATCAAACAAACTTTGGTTAGACATTTGATCCTAAGTAAAGTGTATATGCCTGTACTAGAAGAAAACAAAATATTGTACTTCATATATAAAAATAAATGCAGTTCAAAATATTAAAACAAAATTATTAAAGAAAAATATTTCTAATATATACTAGACTTTCTTTTAATGTAAAATATGTATACATTTCATTTCCTTCCTTTAGTGTAGTAATAAATCCTGTAGAGTATACAGTGGTTACAGATCTAATTTCAAATCCAAATAAGCATGCTATGTTGAAGAGTAAAAGAATAAAGATAGAAATGAAAAATAAAAAAGAATTCAGATTAGTAAAAAGATTCAACCAAGCCTTGCTTTTTAAGTGCCACATTAAAATATTGGTGTCCTTTGTTTATATCAACACATTTGTAATGAAACAAACATGGAAGGTGAATATTTTAATCAAAAGGGTAGTAATAATTAATTTAATAAAATCTCAGACTCCCCAAAAATTCAATAGCATTATACTTAATTTACTCAAGTTTTACAAATCTTTATAAAAGGGTTATATACACGTACTAGAAATCATATATATCTTCAATTACAGTATGACCAGACTATGGCAAAAATAATAAAAGATGCTGCTTAATATACCTATATTTCAAATTTAAGGCTAAAATGAAAAATGAAAAACACTTAATTCTTGATTTGATGTTGTCCCAATGGAAAATGTAACTACATAGACTTCCTGTTATTTGAGCAAGTCTGAGTAGGCATATAGAACTACTTCTGTATTTCTGGGGAAATTGATGTTTTTATGCAAATACCTGGAGTCACATTTGGCTTAAGGGAGTGTTTACTGCACTAGTCAAGAGGAACACCTGTACAGTACGTTCATTTTGCATATTCATTCTCTTTGTTAGATTGCACAAAAACAGCTGTACTGCAAAAGTACTTGAGTATGAATCTAAATGACTCCAAGTAATAGCCCATGTAATGATTGTAACTGAAAAATTCAGGAATGACTCAACGGAAACACCAATATTTATTTTCAACAGAAGTATTTATAAGGAATCAACAGAGTTGCACACAATCTAAGAGAGGAGCTGTGACATTTTAGAAGATATTACTTGTAGATCAAGTATCTCTTTGGCCAATCCTCAAAAAAATGTGGGAACAAAGAAAATGAGAACAGTAACCAGAGTTGCTTTCCATAGTGAGAAAGAAATAATGTAAATTTAATAAATAAATAAGCAAACAAACCTGCAATTCAGAAAACTAATCCAGTTGTGATACAAACATTTGTTGCAGAAAGCACAATTTTCAATTGAGACATCTACCCAATAATAGTGATTTTACTATTTGATACTACGGGAAGCCAATTGTACAAACAATACTCTTATAGTGGTCCTCTGGAGTTAATAAAGGACCACAGCATCTGTTTTTGCAATTAAATAACATTTTACTCTTTCAAAATCCCTTGTAACTTGTGTTTTTTTAACACTCTTTTCATGTCAGATCCTTTCAAACTGCAAGTAGTATCCGTCAGTTTTAAATAACTAGTCTCTGCAACAATTATGCTCAGATGTAATACTGTAGTTAAGAAGCTTGCACAACTGAATGCAATGAGTAAACATGTGCATTGTACACTAGCCATAGCAAAAAATTTGTTCTTTACTCAGTGTATAATGCTGAGTTTATTGTAAGGTCGGTTAAGTTACTATAAGGGATTTTTAATGAAAACAATTATAAATTTAAAATAACTGTGTTTAAAGCATTTAACAGTCACTGGGGTCAAGTGATTACGGCAGTTACAAGACCCCTGGGATATGTTCACACCAAAAACAAAGTGAATAAATTACCCCAGCAGGCGTGTGTAATCACTAAGTGACCACAAAGGTCAGGCAGTGTACAAGCCCAGATGACTTTCATGAAAAACCAATAATAAAAATTTATCAGTCAAGGAGCAAATGCACATATATACACATACAGCTGATAGTTACTACACAAAAGAAGCCACAAGGCAAAATGATGAAAGACACACTTAGATACAGAAGTGGGGGGAAAAAAGTTGATGAGGTTGTCTTAAACAATTCGGTCAACTCTGTCCTCTTAAACAGGCATTTCAGATACACACCTATTAATTTAAAATTCTACCTCTTGCTGCCAGAACATTAATAGTTCTTCTATTCATTCACAGTTCTGCTTTTGTTCTGTTTGGTACTTTTTGAAAGGTGGGCACTGTCTCTGTTAACTTCTTGCATGCTACTATTTATCTAATTTATTTTTTGATAGGTTTTGAACGATTTACAAAACCACACTGTAAACTTTTTAGATCAAAAGATGAGTTATAAATATTTTAGTAAATAGGGGTATTTGCCAGAGATATGGTTTAAAGAATGAATCAGACTAAATATAGCCCATGAATCTGTGAAGAAACAGCCCAGAAGCTTACTTCTGGCTTTGGAGAGTTTTGGAGATGATGGGAAGATTAATTACTTTTTTCAGTCTGCAGCTGTGAAGAGCAACAATGTCTTATTGCAATAAACCGCAGAGACAATTCAAGATCAAATTGCTTTAAACACATAAATTGGAATGGATTCTGAAAAGTTCAAACCATTCAACCAAATGCATTTTCTTTTTTTTTCCTACAAAAAAAGCTGTAACAGTTCTTTGATGAATATTAATTTATTTCAGTAAGGGCTTTCCAAGATAAGTTGAACAATGTCATTGCAGGGCTTTAGAAGCATGTTCCTATACAAAAACTCTAAGGAAGGACAGACACACCTTAGGGAGGGGAAATGATGAAATGTGCATTGTGACATCATGACCACAAATGTCACATTTGCATACTTTCAGGTGATGTTGGGGTACAAAAGAGCACGATTGCATTGTAACAACACAATACAACTTTTTTATTGTTTTTATTATCATGTATAATGGGTACAGGAGGTCTATGTAAAAATATTGCAGATATGCTTTAAAAGATGCTTTATATAATTATGCAATTTAATTTACACAAGACTATTTAGAAGACCAATTTTTTCTCCTAGAATCATATTTCCATTTTAATCATCTTGCTATTCAGTTCTTCCTTTTCTAGATAACTACCCCAAGTTTTCTAAATCTATACCACAACCCTCAAATTTGATGCAGGCCAGTGATACATATGCCTATTTTTTCTGTTTCTTATGTCATTTGTTGAACTCTTCTATCAACTTATTAATGGATTACTAACTAATGATAGAAAACGCTTAATAAAATTCAGCTTAGCAAACATATAATTTGTTCCTTTAAGAGTATATAAAGAAGAACCTTTAGTTATCAAGATACTAATATGCCTGTATCTCTTTATCTGAAACATACATACATTAGCGTTATTGTGATGCTCACAGTACTTTTAAAAACCACATTTAGTACTGCATAAAGCAGGAAAAGCTGTTACATTTTTATTATTTTTACTTTGTAAAGGTCTAAAACCAGGAATACTTTAGGTCAGGTAATTATTCAGCTTTGTCATCATGGGATGCCAAAAGGCAAAGGTTATGTTGGTGAAAATACAAGATCAGACATATAAATCCATGTTAATTAACAGAATCATATTTTGGTTGCAGCAGGTATATAACAAGATGACAAGGTTGCAAGGTGAATACTTTTCAAAGGTCTAACACAATTAGGAGGTTGTAAGTGACACTTGGAAAGCAAAGGTTAATGTGGGTCATCAAAATGCAGTGATTTCTTACCTAACCAATCATTAAACTTCTTGACCTCAGAGGGTAGTCCCAACTCGGTGAAATCGCCTGTATGAAGCAAGATGTCCCCATAAGGCATCTGGACTCCATCTGTTCTGGAGTGTGTGTCGGAGATGCAGACAAACCGTGTGTGGCCTGCTGGTTTCGGGGTGTCGTATGGAATAGGGTCGACCCTAAAACAAACATTAAGAGAGCCTGTTAAAATTAAATTTGCTATGCACATTAAATTAATTAGGTGTATTCACTGTGTCGATACTTCCTACATGATGGGAATTTTCAGTCTTAAGGAGATTCTTGCAATGAACAAATTGGTTTTTTGTTGTCCTGTTTTTATACTGAATATTAGAAAAATAGAGATCTGAGGATACCATCTATCAGTGTTCCTCAACCTATCTGGCTTTGTGGACCAACGGGGGGGTGGAAATGGTTTCGCACGAACAGTGGGCAAGTGCACGTGCTCGCTTGCCACTCACACAAGTGGGAATGCATGCCCACCTCCCCACCTCCGCAGCCTGGTTCCTAACAGTCCAAGGCCCAGTAATGGGACACAGCCCAGGGATTGGAGACCCCTGTCATATATGTTTTTAGTCAATTATTTTGGCAAATAGAAGTTACTAAGCTTCTATCACAAGGTAATTTTGAATCAAAGTATGAGAAATGACAGACAGGAACAGTTGTTTGCAGTCCGGCAGCATCCCAATAAAATCAATAAAATAAGCATGTATATTCTTTCAATTCCTATACAGCTGCATCATGCTGGTTATGTACCTGACATGTGACATACCCTCACAGATGAACAGGAAAACAGTCCTGTTGGAATCATCTATTTCTGTGTATCATTCTAATGGCATCCATTCATCTCTCTCTCTCTCTCTCTCTCTCTCTCTCACTCACACACACACACACACACACACCATGCAGCACTTTGGCTTTGAAGTGTTATAGAGCACATAGAACATAAATGTAGCTCTCTCATTTAGTTCTTAATGTCTTTTCCTGAGATAGTACAGGAGTTGTGCAAAGCAGCTGCACAATCTGAGCAAAAGAGGCAGTGGCTTAAAGAAGTTGCCAGCTGGTGTTAGGCGAGCATACTACACACTCAAAAGACCATTTCTCCTATGAATCTAAATAGCTGCATAGTTTATGTGCATTTATGTAAATGTGTTAATGTTTATATGTGTACATTAGCCTACACACAAGGAACATAAATGTATTTTGCTCTTTCTCAAGCACACCGAGACTTAAAACGCATTCTTCACAAATAAAATATGAGCATCTTGGCGAGTTTTGATTATTAAATATATTATCAATGACTTTGCCAAATTTACCTTGTAGCAAATTTAATGCTTATAGAGCACCTTTAATGCAAAAAAAAGCTTCAAGGTATAGAAGATATTTGAAGTATTACACTCATATTGCAAATATAATTGGCAATATCAATGTTGGAAGTGCCATTTCTAGATCTGGAAGTTCTCTCTTTACTCATCAGAGACATAAACTATTAAAAGAAATATTAAAACTATTTAATATTCATTCATCTGGATCACAAGAGCACAAACATTCACACAAGCTTGTCCATCTAGAACACAGGTGTGAAACACAAGGCCTGTGAGCCAGACTTGACCCATGGCCTCCTTGAATCCAGCTCATAGGGCTGCCCTGGAGTAGAACAGAACGCTCCCCTGGGGTCGTGGCCATGGGAGGAATCCGTGGGGGCTGTGGGGGTGTCGGCCATGGGGGGTCAGTGTCAGCTGTGGGGGAGCGAATCGTGGCGGCTGCAGCAGCAGTAGCAGTCGCCGCCCTCAATGAAATTGAATTTAACACTCCTGATCTAGGAAGACTATCATCATCACCATACAAATTAATTGATCTTACTAACTTATCTATCAAAACAATTTCTCTAATCTGCATATGCAGAAATGTATTTTTAATAAATTGAACGTTCTATCATTCCCTGGTTCCCAGTTCTTACATAAGTGGAGAATATTCAGTCAGTCCAAAAACATTCAAGAGATATTACGTTTACGAAGTATAAACTTGATTTAATGTTTATTAATATTTGAGAGAAGAGTACAGATGAGCATAGCACTATTCAAAAACTACAGCAAAAACAATTAAAGGTTTGTGAGATCATACACTTGCACTTTAAATTATTTTTCACTTGTATTTTTGCTTAGCTTTGTCCTTGTATATATGTTTGCGTGTATGTACTGTATATACATACATACACATCACATAAAGCAGAACATGGGGCTACTGTTACAGATGACACAAAAGACTGCAGCTAGTGCAAAATATGGCAGCTCAGTAATTATTACTTGGAGATGGAATACTAGCATCAGTACTGGTGATTGATTTTGGAATTTATTGATCAGGAATAGAACTCTTGTGTCAGCAGAAAGCATGTTTCCTCCACACACTATTGCAAAAAAATGAACAGCCTGGATTTTATGAAATGGCAATGAATACTCTAGTGTAATTTCCAAATATTTTGGTCTCAGATGGCTTTACATTCTTAAAAATGATTGAGGATCTCAGATAACTTTTTTTTGTGGGTTTTATCTATCGATAAGTTGTGTATTAGAAATTAAAACTGAGCTATGTTAAAATATTTGACTTTGTGTAGTCCCTAAAAGGATCTCAGAGATCCTCAAGTATCCCCAGACTACACCTTGAGAGTCACTGCTCTGTAAAAGGTACATCACATAGGTGGTGTACCCACATAATGAACACACCCACATATATAGTCCAAATGAATTCTATGGCTCTTGTAAAAGAGTAAAGAATCTTTTCACCCAAAAATTGCCTTTTCCTCTCTGCCTAAATTCTGAGCTGCTTCTTTTCTGGCTTGCAATTAGTGTTTTGCAAACATTAAGAAAAAAGTGCTTTACCAACTACATGCATGCATGAAGCACTTCTCTAAAACAATAAGCATACTTTTCTTCCTACAATGCTAGGGCTATAAACTCCTCTGAAATCTCATTTTATTTCACTTTTCTTGTAGCAAACGTGAATGGCTGTGCATGTATATACAAATAGACAACCAAGAGCAGTTGCCAAAACAGCCATGGAAAAGAATTTTCATTCCATTGATTTGATTAAAAGAAATGGGCTTCATATCTGCTTTCACAAACTGTGAAACATATCTTTTGAAAGATTTGTACAGCCTTATTCCTAACACTGAGAACTGCACATTGTGTAGGAAAACACACTTTGAGCTTGGGATACCTTTTCCATGAAATTCTCTCTCAGATATCTAGTTACAGCAAAATTGGTTTTCATCTTGTGATTGATCAAAACCAGTTATTCATGTAGATTTTGAGATCTTTGTTAGAGAAGATTAGTAGCAATTTCTTTTGATACATTCATTTCATCCTGATGATTATTTTGGTTACTTCATGCTTAAAGACTTTCATGTTTATGGTTGATTTGCTGAATTAGTTTTACTGACTGTATTCCTCCTGAGATTTGCAAGTATATAACAAGTTAGAAATGATTTTTTTAAAGAAAACCACAGACAAATAAATAAAATCCCTATTTGCAGTACGTGGACCAATTATTGCAAATGGCTTAAAAAGAAATTAAGAAATTGCATTTACTTTTTGTTTTTTAGCTCTTTCCATTCAGACACCAGCTTATTATGTTTATTACAAACATTGCTTATTCTTGTACAGAATCCCACAAAAATAATGAATATGCAGCATAATATAACTTGTGTTACCATTTTGAAAATCCTAGTGAGAGCATGCAATTAACAGGCTTTTTTATCCCTCTTAACAATGTTCTTAAATTAGTAACAGTGTCAGAGGCTAAATTGGCAACCTAGATATAATTTTACTGACATATATAGATTTAACAAGTTTATATAGTGACATACGTTCTTATAATGTAGTTCCAGAATAACACTTTGTTTGATTTTATAAAACAGTGTCAGCGTGTTAGCCTATGGTAAAAATCTTAGTATCATTTCACTTTGCTTCAAGGAGTGCTCTGTCCGAAGAATGAGCTTCTGTGTTTGTCTGAAAGAATATTATAAAGGCCTACTTGCATAAATTTTCCTCAAACCTATACTTTTATCATTTATCCAGCACTTCCTTCAAATTATTCCCAGCATATTTGCTATTTTCAAAGGAAGATATTAAAAGTCAGTTTTCTATTGTGGGTCATAGCTAACCTAAAACATCAGAATTCCATTTTTTCTACTGAAAAGGTAAAATGCTTGTTTGAAATTATGTATTTGTTTATACTTCACAAAAGCCTGAACTCCCACCCTCTGGAATGATCTCCCCGTAGATATTCGAAGGATTACTGGCCTCCGTGCTTTCCACCGTGCCCTTAAGACACATTTCTTTGTCCAGCAGGTCTTGCCTAGCCCTGCCTCCCTCCTCTAGTCCCGGTTTTATGAATTAGGTTTTAAATTGGTTTTAGAATTTGCTATT
>JANHFO010001751.1:1798-13337 GCA_032468095.1 Pareas carinatus
AAAATAAGACCTAGCGCATCTTTGGGAGCAAAAATTAATATAAGACAGTGTCTTATTTTTGGGGAAACATGGTAGTTGCATTAAAATGTTTCAGTTGCTAATGAATGCATAAGCATACATTCTTTTGTTTAGTATCTAGATCAGTGATGGCTAACCTTTTAGGCACCGAGTGCCCAGACAAGTCACAGTTAATGAGTTGTGGCCTGTGACATCATTGTCTGGCGCCACTGCTCTCTTTCTGAACATGTGTAGGGCCCTCTGATGTCATTGACCAGTGCCACTACTCTCTTTCTGAGCATGCTCAGCTCTGAGACGACTTGGCTCGCATGCCAGCAGAGAGGGCTGTGCGTGCCCACTGTGTCATGCGTGCCATCGGTTTGCCATCACTGATCTAAATAGTCGTGTTGGGGCATTTTTGTTTGGTTTTAAGAAAAATGAGTCTGATTTTTTAGGGGGGAAAAACAACTAAGAACTGCTTTAGGAAGGCTAGATTGCTGAAAGACTTTAAGGCACTATGCTAAAAACCAGAAGATTGGAAGTTCTAGTTCTGCTTTAAGGTATACAACCAGCTAAGTAACTTTGGGTTGATCAGCCTCTCACAGCCTTAAGAAAAAGACAATGGCAAACCACTTCCACAAAAAAAATCTTGTCAAGAAAACTGCAAGGACAAACGATTTTATGGCATCTATCTTCTTAAAAAATATTTTGTGTCCCGCCTTTATTATTTTTCCAAATAACTCGGCAGCAAATATATCCAACACACCTTCTTCCTCCTATTTTCCCCACAACAACAATCTGTGAGATAGTTTGGGCTGAGAGAGTGACCGGCCCAAAGTCACCCAGATGGCTGTCTTGGCTAAGATGAGACTTGAAGTTTCAGCCTTCCCTCATATATCCTCCTGCCAAGTCTCTCCAATCCCTCATTCTCCTTTCCCAGACCAAGGCTTCCATTTGCCCACTCGCCTCAAATCTATACACTCAGATTCATGCCAGGTCTTCACAGCAGCCCAACGCCTTTTCCTCAGACTGGACCTGCCTTAGGCACTTGATAATTCAAGAAGACCCAACAGCCCTTCCTCAGATTGCACCTGCCTTAGGTACTTGATAGAAGGAAGGTCAGACCATTACAACAGCTCTTTAAACTATACTGTGACCCTTCCCACCCCTTCTTGATAAGAAAACCAGATGTAACTGGCTAGAAAGTCAGGATGCTCAACCCTGAGTCCAAGGGAGAGAGCCAATTGATGCTCAGCTTCAGTTTATAACATGGTCCCACAAGGCTCCATGGTACAGCAGCAATCTCCTCATGGTAATTACACTATCCAACCCAAGACTGTCAATCCTAATTCATATCTTTCAAAGACCTAACTCAGGGCACATTCCAAAATATCTCAGTCCTAGGTAAAAACAGTCCAGGAAACTAAAAGATGGGTCTAAATTACTTGACATGCCAATTATTTAGCATCAGCTTAATAACTTTGTAAGAATTAAAATGTGATAAGGGCAAGACCATGTAATTTTATTTTCAGTAAAAATCCCAAGCAGTCCACAACAATGGACATTATATTCTAAAGCTTATGCATGTTCAACTAAACACGGAAGCTTTTTTATAACTGAGCATTGGAGCCAATGAGAAGCATGTGCTCCCACTTATGGGAAGGTTTCTGTGCATGCTTATTGAATATGCTTACAACTCTCTTGTAAAACCTTTGCATTCTATGTGCAAAAAACCTGAATAAGCAGTGACTGTATGGCCAGGAATGTCCAATCTTTCTCCTCCAAATAAGGATGGAAGCTTCTTCTTGATCCTTATATATTTAAATTATTGGCTTAAATGGGGGGGAAACACCAGCAGAAAGTTATGAGGGGAAAGTATGTTGTAAAGGAGGTTAAAAACAACTACAGAAAACATGGCATAGGCAGCATAGAATAACTACAGTCATTGAATATATTAATGTAACATATTTTGTTGACAGAATTTAGTTGTGATTGTTGAAGCTGTTAAGCCAGCGCTGTTTAAAACCATCTGTGTAATCCTTGTTCACTGAATAAGGCAGTTGTCATAATGATATATCATACTGACATTCTGTTGTCATTTTGCTATCTGTAGAAGACAAATAACTTGGTGGAAATTTTGCTACAATGCATTCTATTTTGACAAATTAATTTGTTGTAACATAGGGAGAAGGAGCAATAAAATCACAGTTCAAAGTTCATGGAAACAGGCTTAACATGCTTGTTTCCTGAAATAATGTGGAATAAAGTATGAAATAACTATTGTAATACAACAACACATACGAAGTTACACAAAGTATTCATCTTACCCTGTTTTCCTGAAAATAAGACCTAATCAGAAAATAAGTCCTGGTGTGATTTTTTCAGGAGGGTCATAATATAAGCCCTCTCTCCAAAATAAGCCCCAGATTGTCAGCCAAAATAAGACCTAACCAGAAAATAGGCCCTGATGTGTCTTTTGGAGCAAAATTAATATAAGATCTTATGTTAATATAAGATCCTAACTCTAACCTTAACACTTATTTTCAGTGAAACATCACAGTAGTCATTTTTTAAAAATTAATGTAGCATGTTAAATTGTGTATTAAATTCATGAGTTTCTCTCCCCAGGCCCCAAGGCTTCAACTGATTAAATCAATGCTTCTCAAACATTTTCCTTCATTACCCAAAACCACTTATCAGAAAGTAGATAAAACCTAGGTAAAACACTTTTAAGTCAATTTAAATGTCCCCACTGTGATTGAGGACTGAGGGAGAAAAACTTTTATCAAATTTTGGGTAATTTACCCAGGTTGGGAAGCACCAAACTAAATGTTACGCCAGTTCATTTCGACAGTGTTGCAATGCATTTTCTCTGACACAGAATAATAGTACTATTCTTTTGTAAAGAATATCACTGTGCAAAATAGTATTTACACAAAACGTTTGTGTAAATGTGTGAACTTTAAAAAGTGATATAGTCAATCACAATTTTAAAGCTTTTGCACATTTACACAGACTTTTTTCCCCAAAGTTGTCAAAAAAAATGTATTCAAACATACTGTCCAACAACTCAATCTTTGAAATGAAGTATGGTATGTTATAACAGTTTCTACTTTTTAAAATGCCCACAGCCTGTAAAATAGAAAAGCTAGCTGATATTTACGCGTATATTCCCTAGTTTCTGGATAATTAGTTAAAGAAGCTGATCCTAAGAAATGTGTTTTTGTTCTGAAATCTGGCACTGAGTGCAGGTGGAAGGCAATCTTTCCTAAAGAGCTAAGAAGCTAATTAGCTTTGAGTCCTTGGTGTGTAGAAAAAGGCCCAGAAGGGACTCTCCCTCAATCTTCACAGGATAAATTGGATAAGTATGCAGATGTGCCTTAGTCTGGAAAGATTCCTATCTATGGGCAAACAGCAACAAGGAAATTACTGTGAGCAATTGATTGTTTCATTCTTAGTTCCAAAGCTTGACAGTTTTGTAGCAATTATCTTCCTGGAATGTTTACATGGAATTTTAGTCTGTTCCAAAGAAAATGTTACCAAGCTCAGATGAATGAATCAGGTTTTTAATAAAACCCCAGATGTATAATTTTTACTTGAACAGTATTTTTAAATTTAAATACCTAAGAGATTCAATTTAGAAAATACATATTTCACACCTAATTATACCCGCGGAAATGGCTTTAAAAATCTAAAAAGAAACCTTATACAATTCTAAAATATGTAATGTCTTGAAAGAAGGAACTTTTTTTTGCAAATTTTGAATTTCTTCTTTCCCTTCATGTTTTAATTTAAAAGAAAATTAAATTACAGAATAATCAATAGTTTCGCATGGTTTGAACCAAAATTTTACTGTCAAATTTTGTTGAATCATTTCAAATGATATGCTACCCATAATAAGATTATTATAAAATTTTTGGCTTTTTCACACTATAATGTGATTAGAAAACATATAATGCAGATTATTATTGGAACTGATAACTCTTTTAAAGTTGGTTAATGAAATATTAATAAGCAAAATTCTTGTTTCTACAGTTCATTCCTATTAGTATTACACAAAGCATAAAAGGAATGTTCAATAACAGTACAAGCTTCATATACTATACACTTGCAATAAAAACAGTAGAAGAATAATTCACAAATGAGATGCACTTCCTGTTTTGCTATGGCAGGTGTGACTTTAGAAAAGGAACTTGTGCTGAAGAAACATGCATACAGATTTTATTTTAAATCTGCATATCCTTTCCATGCATGGTTTTTTTAAAAGCTAACAGCAGTTCAAAAAAATAAGTGAACTATTTCATTTTTTCAGGCATCATGAGTATAGCCAAAATTATTCTTAGTATACTGCCTCATGTATGCAGTCTCCTGCAAACAACAAATACTTTCACTGTGAATAGTTTCTATTAGAGCACACAAAATGTCCTACTTGCTTGACTCATGGTTGTATATAGCACATCTTTTTACTGCTTGGATTATATGATCTGCATTTTAATATTATATCGTCTAATTTTCAAAAAAAAAAGTCTCAAGTTACAAAAATGTGCTAAATATTGACCTAATCTACTTTTTCTGTATTTCCTTCAGAACTTTCCTGCATTAAAGAACATCTGTTGTTTTATATTTTTTTAACATATAATTTAAATACGTTTAATATAAAATCCAAATTGTTTTAATATACATTTCTTAAACTATATTAATAAAAAACCCAATGTTTTAAGAAACAAAATGTTTGGCAATGTTACTGCCATATCATATATTAACTTTAGCATTTATAACATGAAATAGTAAATTAATAAATCATAATCTTAAATATTAAATTAATCTAAATTAATATTAATCTGTAATGGCAGCTTCTACATAAGGAAAGGATAACTTTTTTAAAAAATTGTCAATTGATACATATAAATGTTATGAATTTATTTGCCAATATTCATGTTAATATTTTAAAACAAAATATTTAAATATTTAATATTAATGAAAATCCATTGAGGGCAATTCTCTAGCTTTAAGAAATTAAGCTCAAGTATATCTATTGTTTGCAGTCATTGCATATTTATAAGTTTATGTATTTAAGATTAGATAATTAATAGTAAACTATTAATGGCTACTAGAAAATATATTGTATCTTAGAAGAAATAGTTACAACAGGATTTTGTACCATGTAAGAATATAAAACTAATTCTTTCAGTTGTAATTCATTTAATCAAAACTCTACTATATAAGATACAACTTCATATTTAAAAGTTCAAGGAAAAAGATACCCGAGAATGCATAGTTCAATCATATGTATAAAATTAAACTCAATATTCCTTAGAACTTACACATATGTAGAATTGCACAGAATTGCAATCTTATTGTACAAATGGATTTTAAAAAACCATGATGGTACATATGATAAACCCAAATCATCCAAAATTGCAGAGAAACGTCCTTTATTTACTAATAGATAATTATTTCATACGGTGAATTTTTCAAATTATGGAATCTTTCATAATCAAGACTATTAGCTATGAGGCTATTCTAGCATCTGACAATGCTCACTTCAGATGGTTATAATGTAATATTATAATTTCAGTCTTTTCAGTGTAAGATAATATAACTTATAATGAGTAATGTAAGCTATGAATCAATCAAGAGAATGTTTGTGCTCACTTATAACCTTTTTAAATACAATTATTGCTTACAAAATAGACTGAGTACAATCTTTAAGAAAGTGGCAAATTGGTACACTCAATGTTCTTTCTTAGGCTTTTATCTCTCTCCTCATTTCCAAAAATATGACACTTTTATCTGCCTCCTGTTTGTCAAAACAAATTGATTGTGTTTGTCACACTGCTGAGTACTTGTGAATAGCTCCAAAGACATATTACAGAACAAACTTCACATGACAGTTCCTCCTCGTTTTATCAGTCAATTTTGGAATGATAAAAGTAACACTGAGTTAGTTCCAAAGCATTCAACAGCTTAGGGTTAATCTAGTTTGTATTCTTGGCGAGAATCCGTAGCCCTCATTTTGAAAATGTATACTGTTGGCCCTGAGCAATAAATGTTATTAGATAGCGCAACGTGACAAAGTCCTTTAAAAGTTTGGTTTGGCTTAGAGAATGATGTTGTTCTGCAAATTATCAACTCAAGCAAGTAACATGAAGTAGTTCTGTACGCAGGCTAATAATATCAGTATACAGTGAACAGATTATACTTTTGCAGCAGGCTAAGGTGGCTCTTCCACCGAGGATATGGGTTTTGAATTTAAGTGAGTCAATTACATTCAGTTTTGGAGGCTGCACAGTCTTGATCCAATTATACAGTTACAATTTCCATAAGCACAGGCTGGAAAATGAACCGCACACTGCCTAACAGGAAAAGAGTTTTTCATTAGAGCTGCAGGATGCTGGTGCAGAAAGCATCCCCATGCGCTGTGCCTAAAGTCTCTTTTGGGGGGGCGGAGTCAGGCTTACCTGTTCTTTGGAAATGCAAGGCAACGAGGGTCTCCTGGACGTTTTCCAGCTGCCATAGTAAGGGGCAGGAGTCTCTCCCAAGGACACGCAACTGGATCTCCTCTTGGGTCGGATCACGGGAACTTTGTGCTCGGCAATGCCGGGCAACTTCAGATGCGAACCCGGGAGGTGCTGCCGCGAACTCCGAGCCGAAGGGAGCCGAGAAGGGGAAAGGGATCGCTCTCCTCCCAGCAGCGCCCACAAGCATCCCGCCGTCCCGGCGAAGCAGGAGAGCAGCGGTCTAAGGGGCGGAGGTAGGGAGCCCAGGCTGGCGACCGAGACCAGCCACACCAGGCTGGAGAAAAGCAACACCAGCAGGCTGCTGCGGAGTTTGAGGCTGCGCTGCAAGAGGGTCAGCCCGGCCACGGCGCCCAGCGTGGCCAACAAGCGCCCCGTCAGCATCTGCAGTTCGGCTGGCGGGGCTCGGCGGCCGCCTTCCTCCGCTTTGGCCTGGCGCGACAGCCACTGCAGCGTCACCAAGTCCCCCGCGTAGCAACAAAGCGGCAGCGCCAGAAGCCACCCGAGGCCGACCGGCTCATCCCGGACCAGGTAGCAGGTGAGGAAGAAAAAGGCACAGGCGAGGCTGAAGAGCGGGCTCAGGCAGCGGGCAAGCCCGAGCGGCGCCAACAGCCCCGGCGCTTCGGGGCTGCTCGTAGTTCCGCCCGCTTCCCTTTCGCGCTCTCCCCAGAGCAAAAGGCACGCCAGGAGCGCCGAGGCAGCCACCGCAGCGCCCAGAGCCCAGACCAGAGCCCGGCCAGGAGCGGCTGAGCGCAGCGCGCGGAGGTCCGGCAGGGCGCTCCGGGGCGGACGAGCCGCGCATCCCTTGGCGTGGCCGTTCCGTAGATCGGGCTCTGCAGAGCCGCCAGCCGGACTCTGCTGGCTTAGAAGTTTGTGGAGCCCGCGATGCAAAGGAGCGGAGGCGTCTTTCTCGTCCCCCATGGTGGTCGCGCGGGAAAGGCTGCAGAAGGAAGAAGAAGGGGAAGGGGAGGCGGCGGAGAAGGAGAAGACGAAAAAGAAGAAGAGGGAGAAGGAGAAGCCGGAGCCCGCCTGTCAGTTTCTCCTACCTCCCGACCCTGCCTTCTTCATCTTTCCCCGAGAGAGGAAAAGTCGGGGAAAGCCAGCAACAACGAGCCGTGCTCCTGCAGCGCAAACAGCGGCGGACTCGCAGCATGGTGGGTAAAAGACGAAGGGAGGGGGGGAGAGAGGGAGGGGGGTAAAAAGTCTCCTATCCCTTTCCCTTTTTTTTCCTTCTCGCGCCAGCTCTCGGAGGGAACGCGCTGTCGCCTCCCAGAGTTCCAGGGTCAGCAAGGTCCGCGCGCGCTCTTCCAAGACACGCCCCCCCCCGTGACGGCACGAATTGCAGGAGCTGGCGTCTGCCTTTTTTGTGCCCGCCGACCGCCCTGCAGGGCATACGTCATAAAGTAGAAAAGGGAAAGCAATCGGAGAGGGAGGAGAAAGAGTGCGTGTGTTGTGTGTATCTGTGGGCCCCCAATAGAAAGGGGAGGAGCGAAAAGCTTCGCCCGAGAGTCCGTACGATTGCTGAGAAATACAGCCCTGTAAATCGTAACGAGTTTGCGGAAGTTTAATCCTTGTGAGCACAGGAATGCAGTTTTAAGGCGCGGGTTGGCCTTTCTACGGTCTTGCGAAGCGGAGCTTGGCTTTGAACCACCCGCTCTGGCTATCGCTTCCGATTCCCACCCTTTCCTTCGATTCTTGAGAATTTGCACGAATGCTCTCTCCTCGTTTTCCCTCGATGCTGAATTCAGATCAAACCTGACGATCAAAGATCGGTAATACTACGTGGAGTTAAACGACATTGCTTTGCCCAGCCGATTCGATCCTGCGAGGTTGGAACGCTCCGGATTTTTTCAATTAAACACTGTCATCTATTGGAACTCAAGAAGTGTGCCTTCTCTGTAGCAGCCAGAATATGGGTGGTGTGTACTTTATTATCTCAGATGAAGTCCACCACTCTTATCCATTCTGCTGTTGTTTGGAAGACTCTTCACTCAGACTTCTGGCAAGGAGAAAATGAGATTCCTCACTTTATTTCACTTTCCATTTCTAATCTTTATTATTTATTGATTTTTATTGTAATTTATGTGATTATTGTGAGCCACCCATTGAGAACTGAGCAGCATACAAATTTAATGTATTATGCAATGTATCTTGCCTTTAAAATATACAGGTTGAACTGTATAGAATAATCAAATAGCAGGATAGGAAACATTTTATGACATTGTGTATTATGTCGTAAAATGTTTTACAATTTTAATGTCATAAAACGTTTTTTAAAATATGCCATATTTCAATTCCACAAGAATCATAGGATCCAGAGTTCAGTTGCATTCTGTAAGATAGCCCACTTGAGGTACTTTGGTTTAAAAATTGTTGCCCTACAATGCATGGTTCGCCCAGTTTAAAAAAAAATAGACACCAGAACTGCCTTGAAAGTAACCCAGGTTGAACTGTATCGTACAGTCAGACTTCAAGAGTTGACCGCAATAAATGTTTTTATGACATTGTGTTTGATGTCACAAAACGCTTTATAATTTTATGTCATAAAGTGTTTTATAAGATTTGCCAAATTTCAGTTCCATAGAAGTCACAGACCCAGGATTTTGGATGCATTCTGCAAGTTAACTCATTTGAGATACCTTGGTTGAAAAAGTTTCGCCCTGTGATGCACTGTTTCATCCAGTGAAATGTGATAGACACAAGAGTTTTAAAAGTATATAATTATTAAAACAGAGATAAAATTAATTAAATTAATATTAATAAACCATCACAGGTGACACCAGCTGCAGCATAGAAAAACGCAAAGAAATAGTGCAAGATCAGAAAATGTGAAGAGACCTGGTGCATAGAATCGCCAAAAGTCAGACACGACTGAATGGATAACTTCAGCATCAGCATCATCACTACTAATAAAATTGTAAAATTAATAAAATAGTTCTGGCTGGAACATTTATCGCATTTGCACTAAGTGTTCTTGCATTTTCAGTGCAACCACAGAATTTGGCTATTGTGTGGGTATTAACATAGTAGAAATCAAAGAAGGTTGACATGGTGTTCTTCAGTCCTTCCTGGGAGAACACATTAACTCTGTGTAGAGTGATGTAAGATTTGTGGTGGAATGGCCCATACTGGATAGTTCTATGACTTCAGAATCACAACGACAGGCACAGTCTTTTAATGAGGTATTGGTAAATCAGTTTTGTGATGGTTCCAATGTAGTCATTGTTTGACTCTGAAGAAATCCTTCTACAACTTAGGGAAGGGCAGTGTATACAGATAACTTGTAGGTTGTCAGCAGTCTTTCATTATTAGGGTTCTGGTATTTTGTGAAAGGGTGCTAGTTTGAGTACGACCCTCAATGTCACCTAGCCTTTTGACTTTTTTGCCTGGTCAAGATCAAAAGCCAAGAGTGAATCTTTGGCCAGCCCATAGCCCCATCAGTTTCTGACCCACTGTGATAATCATAGTGACAAATGTGCATCCAAAAATATTAGCATAACCAGGCCATTGCAGAAGACTCTAATCTTAAACCAATGTATCAAGACTAAATGCCATGCTCTTACTATTAATTTTGTCACTCCCATCTCAAGCCTGAGGGATGTTCCTTGGGGCCGCAAGTATGGACCTTAACAATTTTGTCTGTATGGTATAAAGATGACTACATTATTCTTTATATAAAGTCCTACCTGGGCTCTCTATAAAGGGCGAGTGGGGATTTTGACCTCAAATAATTTTATGGCTGCTGCTATTAATTTCTTTCTTTTGAAATAGAAGAATCTCTTGATGAAGTCAAATGATCTTTTGTTGAGGACTTTAAAGCTCTTTGAATAATATATTTCTGATAGGCTTTCTGGACTCCCTGAGCATGGAAGACCACTCCCAGATATTTGAACATGAGCACCTGTTTGATTTTTTCCCCCATTTATTATCTGACTTTTTTATGATTATGACGTTAAGATTATACCCTTTGGCCTCCTTTCTTCCTTATAAGGCATAGTAAATAGGACAGGTAGTCTTATCAACCAAGAACTGATACAAGAAGGGTGTGCTCCCACGGCACACATTTCTTGCGACTTCCCAAAGGGTTAAAAGCAACTCTGAAAAGCAGGGCAGTGAGAATAAAGAGCAAAGATCATTGCTTTTCCAGAGCTGCACATATTCTGCAGCAACAGAAATAGCTTTATTTACATGCCATGCAGGAAGTTAGGATTTTGTGCTTCAATATGCATCACTTTACACTTACTTAAACTGAAGCATACTTGCCATTTTGGCTGACCATTTTAAAGAGATACTTTAAACTGAAAACTGACACTTTATTTCTCTTTGTAACAGTTAACAATCCTTAAACAGTCAACTTCCCTTATGCTCTGTTTGCTCTTACTTAGTAAGCTTTGCCAAAGTGTTTTTCAAAATGAAGCGTTGATGAGGCAGGATTTACTTTTGCAGGATCCTTACTGATTTTCTTCAGCAAATCTTATTCCTCTGTGAGCTTACCTTACTTTTGAATACTGTAAGCTTTCCTGGATCTTTCTTTCAAACATAGCATCATACTCTGATTGAGCACGATTTGGGGGGAAAGTTATACATTTTTGCTAAGAGGGCAACAATTTCCCATCTGAGTTCTTTAAAGATTCCCACATAAAGCCATCATAATCAAGTTATTTAAATACTGTGTAGACTCTAAACATGTCCTAAAGTCTGTGAGAAAGTCGAATATCTGCCTTACATCTTTTGTAATAAAGAGATGTACAAAATAGGCAGTAGTGTAATTGAGTATCCACTGTTTTCTTTGTTATGTAATGAGCAAACTGATTCCATGGTATGTATGTATGTATGCCTTCCTGGAAAACCTAGACTGCGTATCAAAAAGCAAACACTTCACTTTGTCAACAAAGATTCATATAGCCATGGTTTTCCTACGTGCAAGGTATGGCTGTGAGAGTTGGGCTATAAGGAAGGCTGAACGTCGAAGAATCAATGCCTTTGAGTTGTGGTGCTGGAGAAGACTCTTGAGAGTCCCTTGG
>JANHFO010001751.1:13437-33524 GCA_032468095.1 Pareas carinatus
GAGAGTTAGAGGGGAGAGAGGGGGGGTACAGAGAGTGAGAGGGGGGGAGAGAGAGAGAGAGTGAGAGGAGAGAGAGAATGCCTGGATTTGGGGGGAGATTGCATTTCCGCCCCAGGCACTTAAAACAGCCCCAAACTGAGCCACACCAACACGTGGCCAGGTCAGCTAGTATTCCTATATTTATTTTTGTTTGATTGACTGATTTATATAACCGCTCATCTCAGTAAATGACTCCTGGTGGCTTACAATTAAAATTCACAAATATGCATGATAGGGGTGTTGTTGTTTTTAATCCAGAAAAGTTAAAGAGGTTCCAGCAATTCTGCTGAACCTTTCAGGCAATCTCAGAACACTTTAGTTGATTTGGGTGGTGCAAAAGCAACTCTGGGTGGGTTAAGCAGCAGGAAAATGGTGCTCTTTCTTGTCCTTTGCTAGATACTGGGGTGGCTTTATCTCATTGATCCACCTGCCTCCATGATATTCCAGTGTTCCTTCTCTTCAGCATTTTCCCTATCTTCACCAATTTCTGTCTAGAACAAATGGCCTGTTTTGTGTCGTACCCAGAAGAAAACACCAGAAACAGGTATATTGTGCACAGTGGGCTGTGCAAACTATTTGGTACACACACATCCTTAGTTTGAACCGCGAATGCAATTATGTATCCACAAAAAGCCAGTTAATGCAGGTTTACTTTATCTATTCTGTAATGAATAGAATAAAATATTTAAAGGTTGGAAAGAGAGGGTGAAAATAGATACATCTTGGTAACAAGAATATGTTTTTAAGCATAGCAGGGCTTTAGCAACCATTTTAAAAATCAAACATTCAAGACCAACATATGTAAAGAACAATATTTACATTTTTGATCTTTGTGAAGGTCAGGTATTCCGTTACAGAGTTCCTTAATGAAAAGAGCAAGGGAAACAAAATTAAGAATGAAAGCAGCTCTTTGTTTTAGCAGCTAGGCCATCTGCTGTTCTTCCTTAGGCTGGTGTTGGTACAAAGAATGTAGCTCGGGTGGTTGTTGCTTAACAACTAAAGGGAAATGGTTGGATAAACATGACTTGCAAACAAGATTTAAAAGAAAATAATATTTGCTGAACGAGACTCTCAGTTCTGAAAGAGCACATAGTCTAAACAGACATCATGAAAATAGTAGATTAAATAATAATAAAGGCAGTTATCCCTTGTAGTAGAAAATACAGGATGGCAAGAAGAAAATAGTAACCCTAATTTTTCAAGATAATTCCAAGCTACTTTTTTTTGTTAAAGTCAAATCTTTGTTTCCATCTCTTATTTTTGCTGGCAGTAAAAAGAACGCAGCGAAATCATTTCCTTCACAAGAATTCCTCTTTCCACTGTTTAGGGAAATAGCTCTGAGCAATTAGCTTAAATGGTGTGTGGGAAAAGATAAGGAAAAATGTTGTTAAAGATATGGGAATTCCAGAAGCCGATATGGAATAGGAATATGCAGATCCACCCAATCTGGTCCAGTGTGCTTTGGAGATAAGGCAATCTTATTTTATGTCTGGATCCCAGAGTGAGTTGCAGAAAAACAAAACTCCTTCCACAATGTAATATAAAAAGAACAGGTGGCATATTGCTTTTTTACCAGAAAGAAGTGGAACTCACATGGTCTCTAATATCTTATAGAGCTATATTTACCCAGAAGCTCTACCATAGCATGGTGATTACAATACTTCCCTAGCATGTAGTATATTGCTGCTTGGAAAGTCAGCAGAAAGTCATAAAACATAACTATTTCTCACTTAACATTGGTAATTAAGATCAGAAACTTCCCCATTAAATGAAAAAGGCATAAGGTGTGATATCATATAACCACACCACATTGAAAGTGTGTTAGCAGTTCCCAGTTACCACTGTTAAGCAAAGCACCATGGATTTTGTTAAGCGAAGACACATGTGATTGCGAGTTTCAACTTGCAGGTTCCTCATTGACATTGTTCATCGGAAGCCAGCAGGGAAGTTCACAAATCAAGATTAAATGACCATGGGATGATGCTGGAACTCTCAGAAATCTGGGCTGTTCACCAGTTCCTGGATTGCAATCACATGACCACATGTTGCTATAACAGCCAGAACTTCAAAGATTGGTCATAAGTACCATCAATAAGCATCATTGCAAATTCAGGTGCTGAACAAATAGCCATTAAATGAGGACATGTATACAGAGGTAGTTATCACTTGATGATGGCCCTGCCTATTTCAACTTACAATGGCATTGGAAAAAGTAACTTTATGATGGGCCCTCCCACTAACAACAATTGCAATGTATTTGGCAGTTATGTGACCAAGATTCAGGTCTTTGCAGCTGCAGGCATTTACAACCATGACAATGTCCTGTAGTTACGTGGTCGCCATTTGCACCCTTCAGAGCTAAGTTTCAACAAGCAGAGTCAATGGATGGTTGCTAGTACCAACTAGGCAAATATATATATATATAAATCCACTGCAACCTGAATGCCATTAAGGTTATGAACTCTATTATATAATGTGATTCAGTGCAATTTATAGATGTTTTCTGAGGTCTCAAACTAGGGCTTTGAGAGAATTCACCCAGCCTGCTTCTGTGCCAAAGTGAAGGATTTCCTGCTCCCAGAGGTAAATAACTATTAACTTAACCACCATAAATAATATGTGTGTATCTATGGAGAAGCGATAGAAGATTACCTTGTTGAATTTATATTTTAAAGAGGGAGAAAAGAAGTAATTTCAAGGAATGAAAAATAGTAATTTAAAAAGTACAAGGCTTCAAATCAGCAACATTCTATATGCAAAAAACTGTAAAACATTGTCCTGTTGTAGTGCTACTATAAAGATTGCTTTAATGAATTTTGCAACTGGCTGTTCTGTCTACATGTATGTACACTGTAAAACCTTAATTTTGTGTAAAACTTTAACTTTGGAGGCAGAGAGATACATGCAGATAAAAGTATTCATGTCTGGTAATCCCCACCCATATAGAGCAGCAGCAGGAAATGTTTTCAGGAGGAGGGTGTACCAGCCTACTACTCAGACTAAATACCTTACAATTTTTTCTCAACCTAAGGAACTTTAAGACGCATGGACTTCAACTCTCAGAATTGCTGGGGAATTCTGGGAGTTGGAAGTCCACACATCTTATAATTGCAGAGATTGAGAAATGCACATAAACACACAAAGGACTAGTTCAAGGGTTCAGCACAGATATATTTGGAGAAAGAGGAAGAGAACGAACTAGGCCTAGTAGAAAGCTGTAACCTTGCACTTCAGAATCAGAATCAGAACTCATTGGCCAAGTGTGTCTGGACACACAAGGAATTTGTCTCCAGTGTACATGCTCTATATCTACCTACATACATACAATAAGCAAACTGATTACAATAATAAGATACATTCATAATTAGAAAGTACATAGAAAGCATTCTCACTTACTGCATTACGGTGTGGTATGCTGGTTTGACAGCTACTGATAGACTTTATAGAGGGTGGTGAGACAGCATAAAACATTGTGGGCTGTCCCTTGATACCACTGGATGACATTGCTAGGGCCTGTTGCCTTAGAAGAGTGAGGAAAATCCTCAGGGATGACTCACACTCTAGTCAGCCCTTCTTCACTCTCTTACCATCAGGCAGGAGAAATAGAAGGACAGGCAGCCACACAAACAGGCTGAAGAACAGTTTTTATCCGTGGACTGTCAGACTCCTAAATGAAAAATAATATAACAACGTGGTGTCTGCATGTGTTGGTGGAGGGGTGGAGGAAGGGAGGCTCAGCCAATCTCATTGTACACATGTTGTACTATGACAATAAAAGTTTCATAATACATTCATCTTGACGTGTATATATAAGCTGCAATTGACAAATCAGTCTTAATCATGAATACAATCACAATCAAAGTATATTCATCATGTCATCATGCTATAAAGTACAATCATCATGTCAAGAGACACATTCCATGTCACAAAACACGATCGTGCCATACATTTTTGTGATACAATGCATTTTTGTGATAGGTTTAGAACAGTTGTAGGATACTCAGTCATTCTACAATTCAAAATAGAGGCATTTTATTTTATATTGCAAGATGTAAGCAACAAGTTAATTGCTGGAGCCTTCCGGCATATGGCGTTGTGAGTGCAGGCAGCAGGTCCGGGAGTTCCAGGTCAAACTGCTTGATGTTTTGTAGATCGGGTTCGCTTTAGGACCTAAAGTCGCTCTGGAGAGATGAAAAAAGGAGAGAGAATGTCTGAAGACCCAAGATGAGGCAGTGGCCGATCTTGGGGAATGGAGTAACCCCCTTGAAGATTTGCAAAACGGCTGCCTGGGCAGCATCTAGCTACAGACGAGCCGAGGAGAAGAACGGATCCGCAGGTTGGGACCAAGCCACAGAAAAAAGAATTTAACATCAGCAGATATCAATCTGGGTGAGCAAAAGCCAGAACCCCTAAAATTCATTGTACCCTGACTAAGAAAGAAGAAATTTTCCCTGAAAAGAAAAAAATGGCAGATTAGAACAGAAGGGAACTTTCATTTGAGCCACAACAATCACTTTTAAAAGATTGAAACAACATAAGCTAAAGATTGGAAATATTTCTAAACCTGAATTATATTTTAAACATAATTTAACACATGGATTAATATACTTAAAGAAGAGTTAAGAATCAAAGACTGGTTTCTTAAAAATAAAGAGACACGGAGTGGGCAGAGTGGAGGAGTGGGCAGAGTGGAGACATTCCTACCTACAGTTGAAATGGAGAAAGCTGTGCTTAAAGCGATATGAAAAGAAACAGAATCCTTAAAAGAGATTGTGATGACATTTAGGCACTCAATGAAAAAATCAATAGAAAAATTGTTTCAATCTATTGAGAAAGTAATTGAATTGAATTGAAATCTTGAAGAGAAAAATCAAGGAATCCAGGAGATGACAGATGGAATGGAAAAACAGCAGGACATTGACAAAAGCCAACAGGAAGGTGACAAAGTTTTAAAAAACAGACAAAACAGCCAAGAGGTCTTTAAAGATTTTTAAAAAGAAAGAAAAAACCCAGAAAAAATGCTTCAAAAAACAGAACTTAAAAATAAGAATTTTAAATGATAGAGAAACATCTGTGAGAAGAACACTGGCTAAAAGGAGTAATTTGAAACATCGACCCAAAGGCATGCTGCAAGCAAAACGAAGAAGTCAAGATGGAGGGAAGAAAAAAAAAGACACAAATAATTAAACTGCATGTGAGGCAAAAAATTTATCAGCAAGGCATTGGATAGAAGGCATAAATAGGCTAATAGACAATGGACATTATGTGGAGGTAAAAAAAACTATACTAATTAGAAATATCATTATAAAATGCATAAATGAAATGCTAATGAAAGTGATTTTAAATAATAATTTGGTGGGGAATGGAAGGTACAAATGCTTTTTGTAAAGTTTGACTCTAAAAGCAAAACTCTGATCTAAAAACTTTAGTTAAAAAGGTATTGGACAGGAGATACTAACTGAAATAGTGTTACAGACAAAAGATACTATATAACTTGAAAATAAGCTTGTGAACCAGATATATAACATTTCAGAGTCTCTTTTTGCTGATGCAACTGGATAAGATGAAAGGAGGCAGCTTTAATTGAATTTATGAATAAAATGTACATTTAGACCTTTATTATTGAAATTTAAACCAGACAGAATGATTGTTTCTGAAATACTATATAAGTAGGTGAAAGTGTTATGAAATGTTAATGAAAATGATTTTAAGTAATAATGCTATATACAACAGTGGAAGCATAAGAAATTTTTTTACTCAAAAAAGGCATTGGATAATGGACATTAAATATAATGGATATTTGATGGGGGAATAGAAGGTAGAAATACTATATATAATGTATACATTTAAAAGTGAAATTGAAGTTAATTAAGTACTTTAGTTAAAAAGGCAGGATAGGAAAGATTAATGCGAAATAGAGTGGCAGACTAAAAGACACTATATAGACAGTTGAATTGGAAGAAATATGAGTTTTGTTGTGATCAATAACATGCATATTCAGAACTTTATTGATACAAATTTAAGTAGATAATGTGAGTGTTTGTTATGATGATGAAAAGTATCATGTTATTGTTGCTTTTATATTTAAAAAAACTGTATTTTTTGTGAGCAAAGCTTGGTGTGGAAATAGATGCTAGAAATGCCAGGTACAATGTATGAACTGAAAAGTGAAATTGAACCTAATATAAGAACTTCAGTTAAGAAACAAAGTTGCAGATAAAAAGATACTATATAGACAGCTGAAAATAAGTTTGTGAACAAGTCCTATATTTAAGATTTAGGGTTTCTTTTTGCTGAAATGACAAGATAAATATTTTTATTTCTACCAAAAAGGGAATTGTTATAGAAGATACAAAAGAAAGTAAATAGCCAGAAGGTGGTGAAATATGTTAAGATGATCAATTTGTTAATTTAAATTTTCAGTGTGGAAATTAATGTAAGAACTATGATTATTGCTGTGTGATTTGGGGAAGGGACACTGTTACTTTTGATGTGTTACTATAAATAAGGGAAAATGGAGACAATATGAAATGTAGTATGATTAATAAGATGCAAAGTCAGTACTTTATTAATGGAAATTTAAACAGTGTGATGGCTTGTTATTGGTGGAAAACATAGTGTTATTGAAGTTTTTTAATGTTTAAAAATGTATTCTTTGTAAGCAAAGAAGATAGTGGATGAACAGGATGCACACTCATAAATATGTTTTGCTGGAAATTGTGTTATTTTATACAGACAATAAAAACTTCTAAAAGGGGAAAACAAAGAGGAAGAAGGGAAAGGAGGAAAGGGAGAGGGAAGGAGAAGATGAAGAGAGGGAAGAGAGGGAAGTAGGGAAGAGGAGAGGAAGAGAAGAGGGAAGGAAGGAGAAGGGAATGTTTTGCACTAGTGTGAAGGGAAAAGATTTTATCTTGATGTCCTAAAACATAATCAACAAAGTGAATTCCAGATGGAGATGAGGATGAGGAGGGGACAAGGAGAGAAAGGAGGATGGAATTAGGGTAGAGGTTGGAGCAGAGAGAGGGAAGAAAGGAGGTGGGAGGTAATTCATGGTAAATGATTTTTTCTTATTGTGTCGCTCTACTTTGAATGAAAGAGGGAACTTTTTTCTCATGTTTGTAATATTGATGTGCTAAACTGTAATCAATAAAAGAATTCTAAAAAAAACAACTTGTCATACAATTAAGAGAAGAGGTAATAGATAATAGTTAAGATGAGAAGGTAGTAATGATATATTCCTACTAGATAATTTAGGAGTGTTGTGTAAGTTAGTTATTTAGCAGGTTGATGACATGGGGGAAGAAACTATCCTTGTGTGTCTATAATAGTTGGTTTGCAATTCTGCAACAGATGAAAGGGAACTGTCCAAAAAGTTAACCAAAAGAAAAGTGGGATAAACCTCACCAGAAGTTAATCCAAGGGGGGGGGAAGGATAATTGTTTGTAAATCACAGCCCATGTGTGAGAAATCATTAACTTTTTCGTAGCTTGAATCACGTACAATTTCAGTGTTTGCTTACACTTTATAAAGGGTAAGTAATCGATCTTCAGCGCTGCCTGGATGGAGAAGTCGTGGTACCTCTTTCATCTTCCCCTTATATGGCGAAACGACCACCGTTGGGTACATAGTACACAGTCTATACTACACCGCAAACCGAATGGAAGAGACGCGCTCTTTTCTCCACTCTCCCCATTTCCCTTCTACCGCAGGTCCCATCTCGACCCGGTTCGGCTAGGACCCAACGCGCATGCGCATTCGAACTCCCACGATTTCTTGAAGAGGGAGGCGGCTTATAAGCGCGTTGGGATGGGGAGCTCGGCAATCGACTGCTCTGCCTTGGCGGAAAAGGAAGGAAGGGAGCGAGCATCCGGGCCCAAACCTATCGCTTGCCGAGTCCGCGCTCGCTTCTCATCCTCTCGTTATTACTGGTCAAGCGCCGGCGCTGCTGTCCGAAGGCCGCCGACATGGTGAGCGGGGGAAGCGCCGGCCTTGGCGGGGGCGGCCTTCGGGGCGAGTGCGGAGGCCGGGCAGGGAGGGCGGGAAGCCGCGCTTTCGCTCTCCGGGGCGGCGCGGGGTGACTCAGCACTTGCCCGCGGTACCAAGTTTGCGGCCCAGATTGCCTTGACTTTGATTGCCATCCCACCACCACCCCCGGCGCCCCATTTGTGCAAACCACGAGTGGGCTGCCTGCCTCCCGTTCTTGGAAGCCCCTGTCCCGCGTGGCCCGGTCCTTTTAAACCCACCCGCCCGGGGTTTTTTTTTGCACTCTCATCGGCCCTTCTCTTGGGCAGCCCGGCAGACAGGACGACCGAAACAAGCCTTCCTGTTTCCTTTCTTGTTTTGTTAATGTTATTACCTTTCATAAATCGAGTAGCCAGAAAAGACTTTCCCAAGTAGTGCCCGACGTTGTGCTTTGACTTCTGCTACTCAAACCAGGATATCCTTTATTCCTTTTTAATCCATTTCCTTAAATTAGGGACCCCACTCCCAATTTTCTCGCTATGCACCCTGTCGTTGTAATCCCCTGACACGATTGCCCCGCTTGGTGTGTGTGTGAATAATACAAGTGTATGAGTCAGCGTTTTGGCTTACTTTCTGTTCCCAGCCTCTTGCCGGATTCGGTTGCAAAGAAGCCACGATGACCGGATGATCATCCAGAGTTTTACATGTCTTAGTTAGGCACCCAACAATGCCTTGTAGAGAGTCCTTGTCGTGTCACAAAATAAAAATCGGACAACAAAAACCTATTGAGCCAGTCTAGCACAGCAGATAAACGTGTATCAACGAATATAAGAACAGTATAGATAATGTTATATAGATAATATAAGTGCTATATAGAGGCATCTTAATGAAGTCTGTTGCGTTAAATTAAAACAATTGTTGAGTGGAATTTCCTCCATTTCAAAAGGGGATATAGCTTCATCAATGTACATTTTAATTTCTCACATTGCAGCCCTACAAATAATCAGAAGTAAATTTCATTTGCCTTAACCTGAATGAGGTATTGATGTAGTAGTTAACAAAACATTTTTCTTTTCTTTCTAATACGTTTCATCAGTCAATAGATGTGCAATGCTATTCTTACTGACATAAAACAGTTTTGCTTTCAGTTTTAGTTTATAGGCCTCCATATGCAAACTGAAAATGTGGGCTTATTTCTAATCATATTTTTGAAATGAACTACTGAATATTAGTTTAGCAAACATTTCCATCTTTACTTTGATTCATAGTACTGTGACTTGGTTTACATGGTCATACTGTAAAGGTTCATTTACTCTTTCATGATGCTTCTTATAACCCATCTTTTATAAAGCTTAATGACTATGACTGGTGTATTCCACATATTGAACAAACCAAAGATACTATTTGCTAGGGATGTGTGCTACCCCCAAATTGGAAAGATTGCTTGAATTTGACCCAAGAGTGTACTTGATGTACTAATTGGTAATATTGTAAAGAAGCCATGCTTTTTTGTGGTATTGCAAGGTGTGAGTGTTCTCACACTGAATTTGAAGAATCTTTCCTGCTTTGAACCCGCCTATTGCACACCTCTATAAGTTTGTAGAACTTGAGAAGAAAATTAGTTATTAAATGTCATATTAAAGTCCTATTGTTTCCATAAACTTCTTTTATTTACAGAAATGATAATCCATAGTACAGATGAGATTTTGCTTTAATTTTTCCTATTTTAATACCAGTCATATTAATGGATTCCTTTTGTTCACTTTAGTTTCGCAACCAATATGATAACGATGTCACTGTATGGAGTCCCCAGGTATTATTTTTGTCTTTTTTATTTTTTCTTGTATGCTTTCTTTTCTCACTAGTTGAATAATCAAAGGATTTAAATCTTACTTTGACAGCAAGAGTAATAAGGGATTTGCAGATATGTATATATGTAAAATGAGTTCATTATAGTAACAACCTGCAAGAGCCATTTAGTAAGATAACTTTCTCAACTGGAAAGTCGTTTATTGGGCTTTCTGTACTAATAGTACGGGAAATATACCATAACCACCTACAGTTGCTTATGTGATGCTAGGCTCAGAGGTATGAGTCTGTGAATAATGATAAACATTATAGTCTGTTGTTTGCTAATTTCAGGGACAATAAGGGATATCTGCATGGATTAAGAATTTGGTAACCTGGTAACCTAGAATAGATGTGGCCTTAGAGGGAATCTTAAGTGCAAGAGTGCTATACTCACATTCTTTTTTAAAGTTGTGACTAAAATTATGTCAGACTGAGCCAGGTTTATGAAAACCATCGTTTCTTGATTAAACCAGTGGCTCCCACCCTTTTTGATACCAGAGACTGGTTTCAGGGAAAACAATTTTTGCATGAACTGGTGACAAGGTGCATGTTTCACATGCTACCTATATTCCGCACATGCACAGATGACACTTTGCTTGCTTGCATGGATTGGTTCCCATGGACCAGGGATTGGGAACCCCTAGATTAAACCATACCTGGCAAGATGTGCATAACATTCAAATCCCAATAAATCACATTATGACTAAGCATGATGTAGTAAGCAAAATACTAACTTTATTCCCCTTTCCCTGCTTTCATCAGTTGAATAGGTCTGGAAAACTCAAAAGCTCTACCAGTATTATGTCATTTTTTATTGGTCTAATAAAGATATTTGCCATACTATGGAATTTAGTATGTGTGCTGTACTCATACAGGTCATCAGAAATTGTTACTAATTTGTGCTCAAATCTCCTGGTTTATTGCAATTGTGATAAGGATAATGTTAAATCTTAAAACTGTCATGGAATATTTTTTATTCACTAAAGATATGTTAAGTAACATTTGAAGGAAGCAAACGTTGCAATGAAGAAAGCTTGAGTAACAGATTGTTTTTAGTTGTAACTCATTGGCTAACTTGGAGCCAACATTTCTCTCTCCCCCGCCCAGCCTGCCTCAGGTGATTATTGTGGATGAAAGTAGGATGATGAAACCACACACATACAGGCAAACATATATACATATATGCTGTGAGTTCTTGAATGAAAGGCATTCATTATTTCCTTTCTTATTATTGCAGGATGCTCAGCTCATTTGTATCATCAGCATGTTCATAATAAGACTTATCTTTTGTTTTTAGGGTAGAATTCATCAAATAGAATATGCAATGGAGGCTGTCAAACAAGGATCTGCAACTGTTGGGCTAAAGTCAAAAACCCATGCCGTTTTAGTTGCCTTAAAGGTAAACTCAAGAGGAAAGCCAGTTTTTTTTAAGCATATGTGATACATAAAGCATTATAATATTCACAATCTTTAGTAATTTTTTGCAATCTAGAAAATTGCCCATTGGCCAAGAAAAAAATAATATTCTAAGCACTTTTAGTTTGTAGGAGCATGAGCCAAGAAAGTCTGTTCTAAATAAATACTGTATTTTGCTTAAAATGCAATAATATTTTAATTATTGTACTTCTTATTGTTTGCCTAGTACCAGGTGGTGAAAAAGTGGGACATAAATTTTATGAACAAAGTTTGGAAACATGAAATGTTACACACATCAACATTTTAGAATAATATGACAGGAAAGAACCACACAATTGTGTGTGGTCAGTACATTATTTGATTGTTAATGCAGTCAGCATTGCAAATTTTTATTACAGAAGACTATATGTGCTATGAATAATAGATAATTCTGTTCCCACCAGTAAAGACCACAACATTTTTCTCAGAGAAAACAATGGTGGGATATTACAGGTTCTCAATAGGCACATCCTTACTAGGTCTAGCATGTAGAGACGTGTGGTTAGGTAGGGATGGAGTTACTTTGCTTATAGAGCAAAGACACACAACACTTTTGATTCTTTCCCTTGCACTATTAGGGATGTACTACATTTATTGATTTAAGGAACAGAAAATTAGTTTTCTAGAATGTTCCATTGCCTTCTAGACTACCAAATCTCCTACCAGATTACACTATATAAAGAGATGGTTTGCAGGATTTTGGAAGTAAATCCTGTGAATGAGAATCCATTAAAGTTATCATAAAACAATTGCATAAAGCAGCTCGTTAAGTTTACATAAGGAGTAATGAGCTCAACAATCTTTACTGTAACTGTTTAAAATATTAATACAGTGAAACCTCAATCCAGTGGGCTTTAGAGGCAATGAATAAAATTTCCACTGTATTAATGTCATTTTACATATTTTTCTGAAACGACATTATATACAAAGTGTCGGTATCTGCAATGATTTGCAAATTACATAATTTATATCATTTGCCATTGTCACTACAGATTATATAATCTCTATTTTAACAGACTGAGAAATAATGCATGCTTCCCCCCTTCCAATTTGTCATAACTGTTACTTTGGATATATGTCTTTGTTTAGAGGGCACAATCTGAACTGGCAGCTCATCAGAAAAAAATCTTGTATGTTGACAACCATATTGGTATTTCTATTGCCGGACTTACTGCTGATGCAAGACTCTTATGGTAAATTTTGAATTTGATTATTTGATTAATTGAATGTGAATTTGTTTTAAGTTTATAACTATAAGTGGAGTGGGTTTGTATCCGATTCCTAATTAAAGCCCTTGGTTCCTGAGATGATACACAGATTGTATCCATGTTTCTCTATTCTTAACCTTGTCTAGTGTAGTTGCTGCAGACCAGATCTCTCAATAAACGTCTGGTAAATTTAAATATATGTGTAAAATTTGTTCTTAGTCATTTGTGAGAATTGTGACAGCATTGTATAAGAATAGTAGTGGGCAAGATGAATTCCACTGCTCTATCCACATAGTCATTGAAAACATTGAGGTGCTGAGAATGTGCCTGATTGAAATTACTGATACAGGAGTAGGACGAAACATGTGGGACATAAATGCTAAAGAGTGTCCAATAATTTCATGCCAAAATGAGTTCATTTCCCTTGCCTGTCCTAACTCTCTTACAATCAGATAGTATTATAATATCCATACAAGTAAGGTTTCTGTTGAATAAATCTTAGAAGTGCTGATGTTACAAATGGAATAAATTTTGTTTTACTCCTGCAGCAATTTCATGCGTCAGGAATGTTTGGATTCCAGATTTGTATTTGAGAGGCCTCTTCCAGTATCTCGATTAGTGTCTCTGATTGGAAGCAGTATCCTTTTTTCTATGTGATCGTTGTTGTGAGTTCATCACATTTGCCAATATATTTAACTGTTGGATAATCATCTTACTGCAAAGGACTCGGGTAGTTATATTGTATAATGGTAATAAAAATGGCATTTAGAGTTATATACCACCCCATAGTGCTTTACTGCACTCTCCAGTTTACAAATGTCAGCAGGTTGCCCCCAAGAATCTGGGTCTTCATTTTATCGATCTCAAAACGATGGAAGGCTGAGTCAACCTTGAGCTGGTCAGGATCAAATTCCTGACTATTACTGTTACTTTTAAGGAAAGTGAGGCAATACTAGGAATTTGGGACTGTTCACTTTGATCCTAAAAATCTATTAAGTAATTTAAAACCATAGCCGCATAATAGAATGAAAAAATTTGAATAATAAAATGAGAATTTTATGGATTTTGGAGCAAATTCATCTATCAAGCAAATTCGTCCACAAATTTAACCTCAACATTACATTTTAGTGAATTAAATTTCATCACTTGTTCAACGCAGTACTACTTTAATATTGCCTCTTATCATTTCAATGATTTCCATAATGGTTAATACAATAGACATTGAACATTCCTGTTGAGCATTTTGGATTTTTGTTTAACCAGAATCCCATTATTTGTTTTTGGGTCCTTATTGGAGATGAGACTGAGGGAAAGGTTCTTTTCAGACTCTGGTGATTATATTCCATGAATAAAATCCAATACCAGTCTTCCACTGATGGAACTGCAGCTTTCTGAAAAAAGAACACTACTTAAATGACCACCGTTACTGCTATTTTCCATTTGTGCTACATATTTATAACCTGACTGGGACGGAGGTGGGGGTTGTTTTTTAAATCTTGAAGAGTATATATGAAAGTTTTCATATGAAAAGTATGAATGTGTAAATCAGCTTTCTGAGATGCATTCCTTAGCTTGTTTAAGAAACACAGATACCAACGCAGCGTTATGGCAGAAGACCATATGGTGTGGGACTTCTTATTGCAGGCTTTGATGTAAGTGCATCATCTGTGGGAGACATGTTATTATATATGTTTTCTGAAGAGTTTTCCTTCCTAGAATAAATAGTAGAATTGCAACAAAGAGGGTTTGGAGTCTTATTTTGAGTCATAAAACAATTTGTAAGTAATTACAAACATCGAATAGGAAATTTGGATTTGGAACTTCTTGCAGGATACATTTCAGTTTTAGTATATTAGATGTTTAGGAATTAGGTTCTCATCAGCTCAAGCGAGTATTAACAATGCTATGTAATATTTCAAAAAAAAAGTGAGCATCAAGCTCTGTAGAACATATTTTTTCAAGGAGACTGTTATTTCAAACATGAAAGGGGATATTTTAAAAGTGCTTGAACTAATTTTGCATTTGAAGTGGAAAGTTTTGGAAAGGTTACACTTGAAACAGTTCAGAATGAAATGTGTTGAATGCCCATAATAGCCCAGAGCTTGTGAGTTACACTGTAAAACAGCTGGAAATATATATATATATTTATGTAGGTGAGACAAACACTATGTAAACTGTCTGATGGATTCCTCCTTTTTTTAAAAATGTCATTTTAATTTGTCAGGATATGGGTCCGCATATTTTCCAGACTTGCCCTTCTGCAAATTATTTTGATTGCAAAGCAATGTCCATTGGTGCAAGATCCCAATCAGCTCGAACTTACTTGGAACGACATATGACCGAGTTTTCTGACTGTAAGTGCAGTGTGTTTGAAGTATGCTACATTTTTACAGATTTCTGATACATATACATACACATGCACGTCTACTGGTGGTTCATTGCTGAACAGTTATTTGGCTATCAGTCATGTGATAAACAACTTGAAAGTGTGTTTAGCCCATTCAGTCCAAAAGATACAGCATTTCTGAACTTGTCATAAATGTAATTATTTTGTAGGTAACCTGAATGAATTAGTGAAGCATGGACTGCGTGCTCTGAGAGAGACACTTCCTGCTGAACAAGATCTAACTATTAAGGCAAGGCTGAGAATTTTTTCTTGCAATTCATTCTGTGTCTGAAACATGACTAATAGTAATTATGATCATTGTGGAAGAGTGATACATGTATTTTTGTAAAGCAACACTCACATTTTATAATTGAATATTCACATACAAGAATATGGAGAGATGGGCTTTGAACATTAAAATAATCTTGAGTCCCCAACTCTATGTGATATTAAGGAAATGCAAAACTGAAGAGGATTCTCAGCAAGTTTAAAGATTTATACATGATTACTTCTGATTCAACATTTCATGAAATGGAAGTTAAGAGTAGAAGTCTTCCCACTGTTTTACTGCTGTCCCTTTCAGTATCTTGCAAAATATTATGAGGTTTATGTGACTTGCTGGTTCATCAGTGCTATACAATAAAGGCATAAACCAGGAACTATGTTTTTCTAGTTACAAATAACACTGATCATGATATCGAAACAGTTTTAAGAGTGAATTTCTTATAAAAAACCAAAGCCAACACCATATTGTGGCCTAATGCAGGTTGTTCTTGGATTACAGCAGCAACTGAGACTGAAATTGCCACCACAAAACACTGCTGTTGCAAGGCACATTGATACGTGACCATGTTGCTTAGTAATGGCAATTTCAGCAGTCCAGGTTGCTGTCATTAAGTGAAACCTTTATGTGACTTTGACTTTTCTACTGGCTTCCCATTGATTTTGCTTGTGGGAACATTGGAAATTGCAGTCATCAGATCATGGGGACACTGCAATGACCAGAACTCCAGGAACTGGTCATAAGTATCATTAACTCTAAATGGTTCCTGTCAAATGGATGTAATCCAATGACTGCAGTGTTATATGCCAACCAGGCCAGCAATCTAATGCTGAAAATCTGAGATCTGTCATAAGAGTACATTACTTAGGCAGGCAGTGGGCAATGAAATTTTAGAATTCCTCAAAAAATCATATTACTATGTCCTTTACTTAATTTATATGGCTGTCCGTCTAACAAGTAATTCTGGTTGATGAGCACAGTTAAAAACATCACTATTTTATTATTCAAATTTATATGGTTTCTTATCTCATGAAAAGTGTCTCTAGGCAGCATACAATTATATTTATAATATATAAAGAACAGTATATAGAAAAAATAGAAATAAATAAAACATGGCTGCTGAGACCATTGACACCAATAACAATAACTGACAGATTCAACTAAGCTCCATGTCCGGAGGGTTATTGTCTATTAGTTTTATATAAAAATCCATACAGAGTATTAATTATGATCATTTAAACACTAAATAAGATATTTGCCCTTCCCTAGTTCCACGCTATAATTATTCCATGGTAGATACAAGAGTGTAGAGCCGGAATGCTACATCTTTGTAGTCATGCTCAGATGTGAGATATTTTATTGAGATATACTTGACTTTATGTTGATGGCCTTGCAGTCAGCAGTAAAAAATGGCTTTATGAAAAACTTCCATGATTGATGAAAATGACTCTTTTTACTATAGATCAGTGGTAGGAGATTATATTACATTCCAGAGTTTTCTGAATGTTGGCTCTCAGCAGCTCCAGCTAATTGTTATTCATTAGATTTATTTATTAGATATTTATCACGCCTTTATATAATAATCCTTCGTTCTCCCAATTTTTCCACAACAACAATTCTGTGTGGAGAGTTGGGCTGAGAGAAAGTGACTGGCCCAAAGTCACCCAGTCTGCTTTTGGGCCTATGGTGACAGGACCAGCACTTTAACCACTACACCAAACTAGCTCCAGGACATATAGCTCTGAATTTTACAGATACTCTGTCCCTGATAATATATTTTTATAATTCCTTAGCTTTTAAATACATGCCTTAAGCATTGCTTTTATATGAGTCTATGGGGGCTTAGGTATCCTTTTTTTGGCAGGGAAATAATGTATACTTTCGAGTTAAAGTAACTCTGATGCACAGAACACCTCAAGCAATATATTGAAATACATATGTTGTATGATTCAGTCCAATTATGGCCTCAGAAAGTTCAGTAAAATGCACTCTCATCACACTTCTGAATTGCAACTTGAAGTATATTCTGTATTACTTTATCGGAAAAGGTAATGAATTTTTCCCTCCTCTCCCCCCTTTTTTTACAATTGTCATTTAACAGAATGTTTCTGTTGGGATTGTTGGTAAAGAAATGGAGTTTACAATTTATGATGATGATGATGTAGCACCATTCTTGGAAGGTCTGGAAGAAAGACCACAAAGAAAGGTAGGCAAACCTTACCAAAAAAAATCACATTTTGTAAATATTTCATTAGACCATATTTTCTTCTTTGCTATATTTTCTTATTTCGGGTTTTTTTCCAATCCTGTAAATCAGTAGCTGGTTCACATTATGAAACTTTCCAATCTGAGGACTTTTTCTAGATTGCCCTGCCTTCCAAGATTAGATGACTGATGATCTTAAAGAATGCCTTTTTAATGCTCCCCTCATGATAATTGCAGTAATTACTTATTTGACACTTTAAAAAAGCCCTGTGTTTTTTTAACCAGACTAATATGCTTTGGATTTTAATTTCTGCAAAAATGTATTCCTTTCTTGCTGTTTCAATGGTTTTTCCCAGTGTGATGCAAACACATTTCCCATTTTTTTCTTTTCCCATGCACAAAGCAGACTTTTAGAAAAAAAATGGGAGAGCTGGTTTCTTTCCATATATACTTTCTATTGGCATATTAAGTAAATTGGACAGTTTGCTTAACAGACCAAATGATTATTTTTATATATTTATGCCCTACACATAAGCATTTCAAATGTATATATGTCCTACGAATGATAACTCTGAAGGTATGACAGATAAATGAACCAATTACCGTATTTTTCGCACCATAAGGCGCACTGGACCATAAGACGTGGAGCGCCCTGAGGCACCCCACAGTTGCGCAGAATTCATTCCGTGGGACATCGGGAGTGCTCCAATTCAGGCAGTGGGGCAATTCTTTTGCTTTGGAGCTTTCGGTGGAGCGATTCTGTGCACCCGGAAATCGCTCCGCGGAAGCTCCAGGGCTGAGGGATTGAGCTGGTGCCTGAGTTGGAGTGTTCCCGGTGTCCCGCGGAGTGATTCCCCCCTCCCGCGGGGTGCTGGGAATGCTCCAATTCAGGCAGCGGGGCGATTCTTTTGCTTTGGAGCTTCCGGCGGAACGATTCCGTGCACCCAGAAATCGCTCCGCCGGAAGCTCCGAGGCTGGGGGATTGCGCTGCTGCCTGGACTGGAGCGTTCCTGGCATCCCGCGGAGCGATCTCCCATGCTTTTTGGGAGTATTCGCTCCATTAGACGCATACACTTTTCCCCTTTTTTGGGGGGAAAAAGTGCATCTAATGGTGCAAAAAATACGGTAAGTGTAGAAAACATGAATATTCAGTTTTTCTAGGAATTGGGCTATGTCTTATGAAATATACAAAAGGAACAAAGCATTTAAAATACTGTATATCAAATTTGCCATTGATCTCTGTTGGATTTTTAAAGCAGAAAAGTGGAGTATTGAAAATCTTCCTGCCTATCACTACACTGAATATTGACAGACTTTGTATTTATAGAATGTTTTGTGAGGTTTTTTTCCCCATGATGACCGTTATCTTTATTTCTTTTACTTTTAAGCCTGCTCAGCCTGCTGAAGAGACAGCAGAAAAGCCTGAGGAACCAATGGAACACTAAATGCACTGCATAACATATGGGTTACTTCAGAGGAAATAGTGTGAGGAGCATTATTTGTATTGAGGTAACTTAAATTTAAGATTCAAGGCATAATGTAGTGATAAAACACCAGTGTTTAAAATGAATTACCAAAAAAACCCCTTAGGTTGGCAGAAAAAAAATAACTGACCACTTCTATTAAGAAAAGATGTCATTTTCTAGAAAAGACTGAAATACTGTTTTATATGAAAAAGCATGTTGCTTTTATGTTGTAAAAACAGCTCTGAAATAAATTTTTCTTTTATGAAAAATTGTGATTCTTTGTATTCCTTAAATAATAAAAAATGTATACAATATCATTGGCTCGCCCCTTCAAATGGGATCCTGCACCTCTGTCGGTATTTTTAAATATCATTATGAATCTCATACCAAGTTAAATTAATTATGTAATCTATTTCTAATGATCAAACCAGCTGAAAATATAAAGTGGGATCCAATTAATTTAAAGAAATTCACAGAGAAAGATTCACAAGAAAGATTTCTGCCAGGAATGTGCAGAATTGATTGAGAGATGGACCCTTGCAGTATTCTGAATTTCAAGAAGTATTTCAAGCAAAGAATAAAAACGGGAACCAAAAAATGTGGCTGATCTTAGAGCTCCTAAGTTATATCAGACCCTTGGAGTTTCAAGCATGAAGTGTGGAGGTACAGCAATCTCAAAACTTGCTATAAAAAAGTGGATTAAAGTTCCTAAATTTTGTGGATTTGCAAATTAAGCTTTTAACACTGTCCATGGTATCTGAACCCTTGGCTGCTGTAAAATAAAAAAACAAATTTAGGACTCCAGGCAATTTGTACTGTAACCTTTCAAATGAATTCACACCTGGGCCTTCAAATCATTTGATTCCTGGCAACTTCCTGGACCAGTTCCTGCAGTTTCCCTGATGTTTTCAAAATTGATTTAGTCTTGCCTGTTTCCTAGGGTTAAAAGGGTGTGATTGGCCCAAAGTCACACAATTCATTCCTAACACAGGACTGGCACTCAGGGTCTTCTAGCCTCAACCACCATACCTAAGCACACAACTTGGCACACATTCTGTTGTTCCCTTTGAATACTTCTTTATAGAGAAAGTGGGGGTGGGGTCTGTTATATTGTGCCAAATTCCTTATAGAAAGAAAAAACAGCTATCACCTTAAGAAAAATCTGGTTCTTTAATAAGCCAAGTTTATATTGAGGTGGTGCTCTAAACCAGAGGTTTCACACCTTGGTCCCT
>JANHFO010001751.1:57591-69740 GCA_032468095.1 Pareas carinatus
TTATGTTTTCTGTACACTGCCCTGAGTCCTTCGGGAGAAGGGCGGTATATAAATCTAAATAAATAAATAAATAAAATGCTAGATGTGGAATATGAGATTAATAGTCCAAAATATCTGGAATCACTATTTTTTTTACTAGACTTGCTCTAGTTCTTGGGTGTCTTTTTAATCTGTAAAGAACATAAATCATGTTATTTTAGGAAATAGCTTGCTTATCAATGTATGCTTAGTACATAAAGTAACAACTAGTTTAATAAAGCTTTTATTTAGCAGACTTCCATTCAGCAGTCTTAGAATAATGGATTAGTTTTTCAATCTTTTATTGTTCGTCTCTCATATTCTTTCATCCTTGTAGTTTCTGTCCCTAATTCTATTAAAGCTTATTTTTCAGGAATAGCAAATGAGCTGGTAAAGTGCTACATGAGAGAATGTGGACAAAAACTAAAAGCATGCTTGGGAAAAGGTGATTATTTTCATGGAATTGAAAGCCTTATACAAAATAAAGCATTCAGTTGCATGAATCTCTTCTTATAGTCTGAAACAACTTCTGTTGTTCATGTGAGCTAGATCAAATTCCTCTTTACATGAATATAATACTTGTATATAGCATCTACCATGCTTAATTATCAATAAAATTGTTGGTGGTGTGTTTCCTAATTATATTCCTAATTATATTTAACATTATCCTGAACAAGGTAAATATCTAGTATTGAAGAAATAGAATTGTTAAAACCTTAGTTTTAGTTATAAAATGTCAGTATTATGCCTTAAGTTTACTTTCTTTGGATCTCTTGAAATTTATTTTTATATATTCTATTCAGAAGCAGCTGCATGAGAAAATGATATATAGTAGCTGCATTAAAGTGTTGTGAGTAGGAGTTATGTGTGCATATTCATTCGTGTGCGTCAAATCCCTTTTTATTATTATTTTGGATCACTGCCCAACTCAGTTAGCTTTTTCTATTAATGAATCATGTAAATAGGACTGGGAAAAGTTTATATTCAGCTCTGATATACTGGTATAAATGGGCTTGAAATATCTTTATCCTTTTTATTTAACTTTTTTAAATTTAAAAACAAACATTATACAGCCATTCCTATCGTCTTTGTAGATCTTCAAAGTTATGATGGCACTGAAAAAATTGACTTAGACTGTTAGTTGAAGTTCCAGCCATCACAGTAACCCCACAGTTGCATGATAAAATTTCAAGTGCATAGTGACCAGCTTACATTTGTGAGCTGTTCCCCACCACCCCCCAGCTAAATTTTGCCATCTTTTTCACCTGCCTCCTCTCTGCCAGGCTCGCCAATCGTGGCAAGCCTCGAGCCCTGCATCATGGAGGCTGTGTTGGTCATGCTGTGCAGGGTGCTTTTACCAACTCCTCCACTTGCAACTGCATTGCTGTGTGAGAAGCCCTTGGCTAAGCAGCTATCAAGAATTGCCTGGCAGGTGCTGCGAAACATCACTGTCCCACGATACAATGGGAAGTTTGCCCAGCAGCTGGTAGTGCAGTATGGTGGGGAGGATGTGGCCCCTTCCTGGCAGGGCGGCAGCACTCACCTCTGTTCCCTAGCATCTGCCCACAGCACCTATTCCTTCCCCTTTCTACTTAGTAGACTCACAACTTGTTGCTCTCACCCATAGCTCTCACTCACTGGCCTGATTACCTGAGATTCCTGCCTTTTCCCACATGGTGTTCCCATGAGGTCATTACTCAATGACATTCACCGGCCTTGGTTTGATAGAAACTGGGATTGCTGAAATTGCCACGACTAAGTGATTGTGCCTTATGACCGCATTGCTTACTGGTAGAAATTCCAGTCCCAATTGCCATCATAACTTAAGGACTATCTGCATATACTATGTGTTAATTGGTAAATAGTTTTATAAGGTTCAATGTTAAATTTTTCCATGTTTTCTGTACACCGCCCTGAGTCCTTCGGGAGAAGGGCGGTATATAAATTTAAACAAACAAACAAACAAACAATAAAAACAACCTTAAAAATATCATATTTGCATATGGCCTACATAAAAAATGGGCAGAATGATAAAATAATTTCCATCAGATTAAAATGACTAAAATGTTTAAAACTCTATATAAAACTCAAATAAAATTGAAGGGCTAGGGCTAGGCTAAACCAGCCTGGTGGAATAAGTGAGTCTTCAGGGCACGGCGGAAGGTCCTAAGGTCGGAGATGATACGTACTGCGGGGGGGGAGATCGTTCCAGAGGGTGGGTGCTGCCACAGAGAAGGCTCTCCCCCTGGTTGTTTGATCAGTGGCACCCTGAGGAGGCCCACTCTGTGGGAGCGTTTGGGTCGGCGGGAGGTATCGGTTGGCAGAATGCGGTCCTGCAAGTAACTGGGCCAATGCCATGGAGCGCTTCAAAGGTGGTAGTGAACACCTTGAAATGCACCCGAGAGACCATCGGCAGCCAGTGCAGCTCACGCAGGAGGGGAATTATGTGGGCACGCCCACTCACTCCCAGAATTCCCTGTGTGGCTGCATTCTGGACTAGCTGGAGTCTCCGGGTGCATTTCAATGTAGAGTGCATTGCAGTAGTCCAGACAGGAAGTGACGAGAGCCTGAGTGACTGTTCATAGGGAGTCCCGATCGAGAAAGGGGCGCAACTGCCGAATCAGGCGAACCTGATAGAAGGTGACGGCTGCCACATGATGTTCCATAGTCAGCCGTGCATCCAGGAGGACTCCCAAGTTGCGCGCCCTTTCCGTGGGGGCCAATGTTTCATCCCCAATGACCAGCGATGTTTCAAGCTGGCCATATCGGGACGCCAGTGACCACAGCCACACAGTCTTGGAGGGGTTGACTTTGAGTCTGTTCTTCCCCATCCAGACCCATAGGAAAGGAGGAGGAAAGAGACACTATAACGCACTGCTGGTACTGTAGGAAAGTTCTCTACAGCAGTAGCCTCCAACCTTTTGGGCACCAGGGACCGGTTCCATCAATAAAGATTTTTCCAGGGACCGGAGGGGGCGTGGTTTTGCATGCTGCCTGCATTCCACAAATGGGGCTTGACCTGTTTGCATGGCCCGGTTGCTAGCATGCCGCAGACTGAGGCTGGTCCATGGACCAGGAGTTGAGAACATCTGCTCTACAGACAACAATCACCTGATTAAAGTAGCTTCAATCTTCTATGCAGTGAGGACCTTTTTAAAAAAAATTAGCCATGCCATATCAATGATGCTTCTACTGCGTTCTAGCCAGGGAGCTTGAAAAGGTTATACGAGGCACAATTCAAGCCTCTTTATTTTATTATATATTTTTGCTATAGTAACAAATGTAGAACAAACATATTCACATTCAGATATTTCTCAATCGCCAACTGATGAGCAAACATCTGTTCTGAAAACCTCTACACTGCACCTCCCAAACCTCTTCCCAAACATACTTAACAAAAAAATCTCCCTGTAGTTTTGCATTCACTCTTGATACCTTTTCTTTGGAACAGCAAAAGCATTCTTTCCCACATCCAGCACAAATGAAGGCCTCACACACACACACACACACACACACACACATGCATTCAATACAATCCTTTTGTAAGAACCCACATTCATATTTTATTCATATTTTAATATTTCTCATTATACTGGCTGTATCTGCAGCCTTGTCATGCTTGCCATTCTTACGTCATTTATGATTTCCTTTTCGTTTCTTTTTAATGGACACTAATGCTTATAGCACTAAATCCAATTCTGTTTTTGTCATATCACTATTATTACCATGTAAATCTCTAAAATACTCTTTCCAGCCACACATCACTTTTGTTTCACCTCAAGTTTAAAGACTTTTAGTTTTGATTCTGACCACTGCTCAAATGGGGAAAAAAGAGAGAAAATAGTGAGTGGATTCAGTTACAATGGCCATGGATGCATTATTAGAACACCTGAAAAAAACAGATTAGGAACAGATTCTCATGGAGGAAATCCATCTATGTGATTATAATGACTCAACAGCAACCTGAAGGCACATAGTCAATCAATCAATCAATCAATCTATCACTTCTGGAAGATTTTTGCTTAGTTCCTTTTACCAAGTTTCCAAACTTTTTAAAGGTTTTTTTGCATCAAATTCATTTATTACTTTCCCTGCTGAAAATCTTATTTTTTTATAACCCTGTAATCCCCTTATTTTGGGTAGAGTTGGGGCAACTGAATGGAGCACATTTACTGGCTGGATGCCCTTCCTGACTCCTATGCAGAGTTCAGTTTGCAGCAAATATTTTTTTTCTTTGTGCTCTAGGAGAGAAACATCTGCCACTACCTAGGATTGAACTCTCAACCCTTCAAGTGCGAGGCAAGTGTCTTCACCACGAGGCCACCTTGCTGTCTGATGAAAATCTTGATCATTACATTAATTTCATTATGGTCTTTGTCCAGGAAATAAACCACATATTTTAAAAAACGGTGGAAGAATAAAAATAAACATACAAATAAAAATATATAGGAACCCACCTTAATTCCTATTATGAACTCCTGCTAAATAGATGTTGCACCATTGTAAGTAATATAAAAACCTTATTAGTAATCAGAAAAACAGTACAGATCTGATTGCCAGGGGATTGTTGCTAAAAGAGGAAAAAAAGGTTTCAATGTAATGTCATGTAAAATCTGCCATATATGGTATGTTATCATGTCTACTTCTTTTGTACCATGTGAGCAGAGACAATGAGCCATGGGGAGTTTGCAGCGGCAATGGCGAAGGAATAATTTTGTACTGAGCCCCAATAGAAGCACAGTTGTAGTTTGAGTAAAACAGGGACTAAATATAGTGAGCCATGCCTCCTTGTTCTGTTGTTTTGGATCACACAAAAAAGTTGGGAAGTCGGTTCAAATGATAACGCAGCTTAATTTTGAGTAATTGTTGGCAGGTCAAGTTTTTTAGTCTAAGACCAGCCAAGGTTGCATAAAATGGTCTGGGAAAGGCCACATGAAAGAACTTTCTGCTCAAGGGAGTTTTTTCTGATGGATGGGAAGTGCATCACATTGCACAGGAGTCCAATGGACTGGCAAAGTAAGTCTAAGCCAAGAATTCAATATGAATAGTTGAGCTTCTGAGACTGCTCTGATCAATCGTCATTGCATTGAAAAGAAATAATTTAAAAATGCTGAAAAGAAGAAATGAGCTGCCTCTCATTCTCTATGAAGAGAAACTCTTTTGACTCACAGTCCAACCAAGCCTAACAATTGCTAGTAAAAAGGTTAAAGGAAGTAAGCTCTGTGTTTGTTTGTTTTTGTTCTTAATTTTTATCTTGAAATTGTTATCATCTCCCACTCCATACAATGGAATTCTAATTTTAGCCTCATAATAGAATCAAACTTATGGACTATTCACCAAAAATACTGCTGTACTGGCACCATATGGATTCTTCCTTAATCTTAAATAATTTCTTGCTCTCTTTTATTACATTTTTGCAGCTATCTTTTTCTCTACATTCTCTATATTATACCAGTGGCCCTCAACCTTTTGACCACCAGGAACCCGTTCCATGGAGAAAAGTTTTCCAGGGACTGGAGGGGGTGTGGTTTTGGATGCTGCCTGCATCCCGCCGATAGGGTTTTGCTCGTTTGTGTGGACTGGTTGCTAATATGCCACGGCCCGGTGCCGGTCCATGGACCGGGGATTGGGAATCCCTTTTTTATACAATCTCTTTTATCCTTTTTTTTGCCACAATCATTTTTTAATATGCTTCTGTTTTTCATTCATGGCTTTTTTCATTTCATCATTCCACCAAGTATTCTTTTTCTTACTTTCACTAGCATAGCTACCTCCATATAATTGTTTGCATTCTGTTTCAAGAAGGTTTCTCACTCATATTTAATTCACTTCGGGAGATTAATCTTATGTTCTTTTTCATACTTTCTCTAAGTGTTCTATTTTTACTCTAGTCCCCCCCCCACTTCTTTCCATCTCATCATCTTTCTATCTTTTGTCAACTCTCTAAATATTTCATCTAAAGCAATTAAAGCAATTGTGCTTTTGATTTGATCCATGTACACATGCCACATATTGAAAACAAACCTTTTCTAAGCAGCAGATATCTATCAAACAATTGCCATTCTGATTCATTCTTGGATGTCTAACTGGTCCAATTACTTTCATTGTTCTGTTTTATCATGATCCCACCCATCTATTCATGACATTTGATACAGTAGTAGCCCCCCTTGGAATACTTTCATTCAAACAATTACAGTGAGCTCTATGTCCTTACAACACAGCATCACTTTCGCCATCCCATATCATTGTTCTTTGTGTGACTGTTTAGCAATATTGGCTGAAGTCCACCAATGGAGAAGACAGGCTGAAGATCTGACACAAAGTCATTCCCTTCTCTCTCAGCGCAGATGTTCAGTGCTCTATCTATTGACCATCTGGTGGGCAGCAAAATGAGAGCTCTGGCTCCATCTTTCCCTTAAACAGTGAGGTGTACTATTAGAGCTGATAATCCTGGCCATCTGCTGAGGTGGTGGTGCTGGAGCACAATATTTCCCTCCTTGGGTGTTAGAAGGTGATTCCTCTCCTACTCTTAATTCAGCCTGTGAAATTAGAAATAGTTGTGCGCTCCATCTAAGCCTCCCCGGTCCATTTGGATTGCTCCTTTGGAAACTCCCACGGAGTAGTCCTCCCCATCCCTGAAATAAGTTGGCTTGGAAGAGTCTATTACCTGCTGCTTGTTTAGCAGCTTTATCTGGCAGTCCCCACATTCAGTCCTGGTAATATGCAAAACTTTGTATCTGTATTTGATGGCACGATTGCACAAAAGAAGGGAATTTCTAGCCCGAAGAAATTATAATCCAAGACCTGATGAATGAAGGGCAATATTAATACCATAGTGGTATGCTCTATTTTCAAAACTTTGTTTCATGAGTACAAACTGCACTAATCATCCATCGTTTTGGCTATGCCTTAACACTGTTTTTATTGTTATTATTGAAAAGTGCATGCTTCTTTTCAGAACAGTTATAACAAAACTATTTTGAATCTGGAAACACATTTTGGACAAAGGATATCGTAACCACACACAACCACACACACCTCTGTGGACATCACTGACTGTTTCAGTCTGAAGTTTATAAGAGTTTTTGCTCTCTAGTGCCCTCCAAGTATCTTAATCCACAAAATCTGTCATCCCTGTCCAACATGCCACTTTGCTATTTGTGGATGCTAAACACTGTAATCCGACATCTCTGGGGAAGCACCATTTTGGCCTACAATGTTTTAAATATAACATATTAGAGAGTGGCACTAGTCTTACAACAAAAACAAATGTTTCCCTCACTCAACCTAAGGGCCTTCGAGGGATGAAAAAGGGATAGTAGAAGGAAGAGGTCCACGTATTCTCATGTTTATGATTGAGTTGCCACATGAACTATGAGACAAGACACCATGCTGAATCACTGAAAAGTGAAGGACAAATGACCCTCAGAGGTCAGATTCATTGCCATCTTTTTTGCCTTCTCTAGCCAACAATGCTATTTGTACTTGGTCACTCTATTCTACAAGCCTTTTAGCAATATAATATTAGTCTAAGTAAATATTTATCTCGTCTCTCATATATATTGGATTTTTATTTGCTACATCAGAAAAAATATTTTAAATACATTTTTATTGATATAAATAGAGATGTTGTGAGGACAAGAAGATTGCAGAAAGAAGCAAAGATCGGAATTAAATTGCTATGTAAGAACCAAGTATTCCCTGTAGGATGTAGGTTAAGGTTGACATTGAGGTGGAGGTTAAATGCTCACTGGTTGAACTCCATCTCATTTATAAGATTTTAAAATATATTTAGATGATGCCATTTTCTGCTGGAAAACTTAACCTGTTTTCTTTTCGCAGAACATCTGCTGAAGGAAGACAACAGCTGCACGGTGTGGTGAGACTGATGATGCTTAGCCGTCATCTGTCTAGAACAGATTGAATGTTGCACATTTTTGGTAAAAGGGTCATTAATGACAACAGTGGGTGGGGTTATGTTCTGATGACATCATTCATAGACTCAGGAACAGAGTTTAGGGAGGAATTAATGAAAAGAAGCTTTTCTTTCTCTTTTACATTGTTCTTTTTATTTTATACCCCCTATCCTATCGCTCATGTCTTTTTCATTTTCTTTTTCCCTCACAAGGCATGAAAAATATTGTCTATTTATAAAGGTTCCTCTCTTCTGGATATCAGTACCACAAATTCTGGTGAGTGCAGCAAAGGACTTAGGAACAGATATATACTGATCTGAAAACATCCACTCACACCTTTCGAGGATCCATCAGCGAAGACTTTGTTGACCCATTTCTTCCTATTCAGTTCAGTTTTTGATAGCTTTTGGATGGTTAACAACATGGGGGCTAGATTTCCCGAGGCTGGTCTATAATCGAGTTGCAGCCACTGAAAAAGTGTGCCTGGAGGCCTCAGCCTTCTTTCTTTTGCAGAATAAGCAAGTTCCCTGAGCCAATTCCTTGGAGAAAGTATCGGTAAAAGTAAAGATCTTCCTATGTTGCAGGGCTTGGTTAAAGAAGCATCCGGGGGTTATGTCTGCCTGAAACGGAACTCTTACAGAAAGGGGTAGGAAGAAGGTTATTTGCTTTAAAACCAATCGAACTGAACGGTGCTTTTTTCCCTTTCTCTACACATCTGGAATCCAGTCCTCTCCCAGGACCCAAGGTGGCTGTCTGTGTGCGAAGGAGCGCGAGGCGTGGCAGTCCGGATTCCGCCGCGAGTGAATTCCTTCCACGGGCGGCAGTTGGGGCGGGGACGGGGTTCCTCACTGAGGAGATGGGGAAAAATAGAAACACCTCTAGCCGCGGGCTCGGGCCACAAAAGGGCGTCGATCTTCCCCAGAGTGCGAAATCGCCCCGTCCCCTCCTCCCGCGCTTAGACAATGCCTGGGCGCGCGCCTCCGCTCGAGGAGAAAAGAGAAGCGCCGGCCCACCCGCTGAATATTCACCACTATTTTGCATGGCAAGCCCCCACCTCCCGACGGCCATTTGGAGCCGAAGCCGGGCCGCTGTCGCTATCACTCTGTGAGCGGCCGCCGCGCAGGAAAGCAGCGGGGGAGGGAGGAGGAGGAGGAGTCGGTCTGGAGCCGCCTCCGAGTCGCGGGCTCGGCTTTCTCGCCCCTCCTTTCGCCGCTGTTCGCTCGGCGCTTAGAAGCGACTGGGCCTGCGGTTGCCGCGGCTGGGAAGCGGCGACCGAGCAATCCACTCCCGGGGCGCAGAGGGAGCTGCGAACCCGGCGGCGCCGAGCCTCGCTCGCCTCTCCTGGCCTGGGCTCCTCCTCGATGGCCGCGGGCTGCAGGGACGGCCCGGGGCAGGAAAAGTACCGACTGGTGGTGGTGGGCGGCGGCGGAGTGGGCAAGTCTGCGCTCACCATCCAGTTCATCCAGGTGAGAGGCCCGGAATGGGGCGTCGGCGTCAGTTTTCTCGTCTTTCTTCCTCGGGACTCTTGCTAAGGGTGGGGCGCAGCAGCAGGGCGCTCGGAGCCCCTTCCTCTGCCTCCGTGTTGGCCTCGCTGCTGGTGTGGGTTTGGGGGGGCGGAGGGTGCGTTCCTCGGGAGGTGCCCTCGCCCCATCGGGAGAGCCAGCGCGCGTTCCGGGGAGAGGCTTCGAGGCCTGGGGGGCGCCCTTCTCGGCTTGGGAGCGGGAGAAGCCGATGGGGTTCCCTGGTGGTGGGGCGCCCGTCTTCCCCGGCGCCCTTTTGGTCTGGGCGTCCGACCGACCTTCGCAGGCAGCATTTGCGCGACTGACGGGAGCTCCAGGATGGGTTTTGCTGAGCGCCTGGTAAGCCCTTGGTTTGCTTCGCCGCTGTTGTGCAGCCGATCTCGAGCTTTCTGAGCGCAGCGCCGCCCGGGGCTGCCTCGCTTTGCTCGCTGATTAAGCCACTAGGTCCGCGGCAGCCGGCGCTCGCTGGAGTTGCAGGCTGGGCACTTCTGGCGCGAGGAAAGCGGGACCCGCCGATGCCTTTCAACAGGTTCCCTCGATCGCTCTCTGGAACCCAGCAGCGTCCAGCCGCCCTGGTTGAATTTACCACCCATTTTAGTTGCCTTTATCCCGCTTGGATCCATGCCGATCCCTGTGCTCGCATCATGGCTGACCAAACACTGTACAATAATACTCCCACGGCGCTTACCCTATGTTTAAACTCCATAAAGTTAAGACCTTTTCCGGTTAATTTCTTTTATCGGAAACCCTGCGCGGCCACTTTTCATTAAGTATTGTCATCTGTTGAAGCTAATGCACAATCTAAACTTGTTTCCTTTTTGTTAAGTCTGTCCTTCGTGGCAACCTGATTGTGGGGAAGGGGAGTGTATTCTCTCACCCGCTTCCCGACAAGCTTTGGGGAAAACTTTAATCTTGGGTCTTAGAACAGATGAAAACTGTTACCACTAAGCAGCCTGAATAGGATACGTAAATCTGACTGAAGAGATTCTAAGGGGAAGGAGGCTCTAGCTTGTAACAGCTGTTAGTCTCTTATTTCGCACCCTTTTTTGGATATCTCTTTCTTTACTCTGTGGTCAGTTTAAAGACTTGTTCAAGGGGGAAGCCAGAGCCTTTATCCTGTTCTGGAGATGGGGGAAACATTTGATGAACAATGTATTTTTAACAGTTTTGCATTGGCCTTAGATACATAAGCCTGTAAACTGTTGCTGCATTTTAAGATGAGATAAGCTTATACATTCTTTCCAAGGAGTTCTCCCAACTGAACACAGTGTAACTTGCATTTAAACCTAAGGGTGCCCAGAATTGAGTTGTAACTATATCTGGTGACTCTTGTGTTCTGGCTCTCTATTGATGTCATTTTGGATGCCAGACTAATAGCACTGAAAATGAAAGCTCAAGCAGCATCATAAAAGTATCCATTTACATTTGAGTCCTTGTTTGAAATAAAGGACTGTTTATGGCTATTCACATATACTGTTGAATTTGTTTATCACATTGAATGTTTGCTGTCTTCCATTGTTGTCATGTGGCAGCAAAGAGCGGAATAGTTTGGCTTCTCTGAAATGTTGGGATTAGAATTATTATAATCCTATTTTGTTAATCTTATCAGTGGATCTTTGCTGATGGATGGAGATAATTAGTTTATCCCTGCATGGCTGAAGCTATAGTTCACATTCAGGCAGACTGTGTATAGATGGTGCTGTCTGGATGCTGACTGTGGCTAGATAGTTTTAATGTACAGAAGGATCATCTTGATAATCTTTTGTAGCACAGGTTGATTGATGTGGCATTGTAATGCTGCAGGGTAGAAGCTTTTGCGAGCTTAGGATCTGGCCTGTTAAGCAGGCTTTCATCTCATGAGACCCCAAAGGCAGAAATACATAGAAGGATAGTGGTGATTCATTTGTCCTCACAGAGTGGTTCTGTATACAGATCAGTAAGTAGCAATAGCAAGAGATTAGCAACGGATTTAAACCAGGGTAAGCCCCTGTATGTGCATCCTGTACAAGCTTGCCTCTAGGATTGCCATAGGTTGGAAGGCTAGAAAGAACATTTTGCTGTATTACACACTGTGCTGTATGACACATAGTTTGTTTTAATGCACATTTTCTCATCCAGTAAGAAAAATGTAGGTGCAATCAGTACCAAATTTGCAGGTATATTCAGCTACCTTTTGCTTGCTATGCCAACTGTCCATCCTGTTTCTTCATTATTGCTCTTAGATGTTGCACCTGCATGCCTGGATGCTGCAAACCCAACAACACAATCTCCCCCCTTTCAGAATCTACCTGCTTATACTCTTTTGTTCCAGCAGCCCAAACCATTTGCCTTCTTCCTTACCACCTTAAGCAAGCTGGATGCACACTGCTCTTGGTTGTTTCTTTGATAATCTACCACGGCAAATTCTCCTGGTGATCTGAAAAAAAATATTTGACTTCATACCTTGGAGGTTTAGAAATACAGGAAGCTATTATAGGATAAAGGGCAACCTGAGTCCTGGAATAAATATGTTTCAGGTAAAAGTGGAGGTGTACCATCTCTTCTGTCACTGAACTTGCTTGGGGATGGTGTACTTTTAGGATACACTATTAAGTCTGCAAATAGGGGGGTGGGAGCCTAGAAGTAGTAAGAAGTGTATACCTTTTTTTCCCATTGTGACGTCACAGTCCTCCAACCCCGCCCCTTTATGACGTCA
>JANHFO010001751.1:99786-117690 GCA_032468095.1 Pareas carinatus
AAAGGGACCAAGGTTGGAGACCTCTGCCCTATACTATAGAATTTGGAAGGTGTTGCTGCTGCTGCTAAGCAACTATTTGCAGCTTGTTTTTTAAAACCTAAGTCAAGAACTTGAGGCAGGAAAAAGGTTGTTATCTGAAGTTTCTTTCTTAGAATACCTCTCGGTAGGTTCTTTGAAAAATGTGGAATAAAAAATTGTAGGTGACTATCTTATCCGTCTTTATTAGACAAGTATTTTAACTTTTGAATGGAAACATCTGAGGAAATGAATCTAAGCATATTGAATAGGGGACTGATTCTGCATTCAACACTTTGTGTGGAAATGTTTGCGTTTTATGGAGTGTTTGTAAATAATAAAGTATTGACAGCTAAATGGCATACACCGTTATTATTTCAACTAACAAAAAGGGACTCTTAGGTATAATTAAATCTAGCAGGAACACATGGTTTGAGGCCTCAGTGACTCACAAAAGCACCCAGACTATTGAGTGCAGTTCCAGTGTCCTTGAAAAGTTGCCATCAAATTATAATTTTTTATGAGAAAGAACAGGAAAGTTAACAATGCAAATTGAAGAAACATAATCTTATTTCATTCAACTTAATTATATTTAATGAATGAATGAAAATTAAAGCTAGCACGTTTTCTGTCCTAATCTTGTTTACTTTTAGAAGTGCATCACCCTTGATCCTCATAAGGCAATGCACTCCTGAGGGAATGGCATATATAAGTATTTCTACCTATCTGCTTTTTAGGTATAGGCAGTCATGTAAAAAGAAAAATATCTGTGTATTTTAGATTCAACTGCTATAATATTAATTAATTCCAGTTGTGCAATATTGTAATAATTTATTCTTAATTTAATCAATTTATTCTTAAAGATAGAAACACTTCCACCCGACATCACTGACTGCAGAATTAAACTACAGTTTGTTAAAAGAGAGATTGGGTTATAGTCTATAAAGGTTCATAGCAGAATCCAGTTACTCTGTTGCCAGGTATTATCTGTATGACTATATTACCTTCAATGAAAAACACTTCTGAGGTAACCTATGGCTTGGATAGAAAGTGCATTCTTTTCGGTCATTATGCCAGTCACCCCTATATACACTTCCATCTCGCTGTATAAAAAGATGCTGCCCCTCTATCCCATAGGGCACTCTAGACAATCTGAACAATTGGGGGTCTCAGTCTCATAGAGGTCTCTAATGGCATTCTGGTGGACACTGAGCAGGCCTTCCCTTTTAGCTCGGATGAAACAGAAAAAGTCCTTGGCATTGTTACATCCATGACCCCCCTAGCTTCCAGGACGGGCTTATCTAAAGGATCCAGACACTGGTAAATGCATCCTTGAGACTTCTCAATGACTTTTAATAGTATTGAACATGGTATTCTTTTGGATTAGATCAGTGGATTGGGAGTATGAAGGATTGTAATGCAATCATTTTTTCTCCTCCAGGATTGGAGTCACAGTGGTGGATTGGTTTCACAACAGCTTCTGGGGTTTAATGTACTTCTTTTTTTGTCTTTCTCTGCAGTCGTACTTTGTTACGGATTATGATCCCACAATTGAAGACTCCTACACAAAACAATGTGTAATAGATGAAAGAGCAGCAAGATTAGATAGTAAGTTTCTTATTCATTTTATCCCACTATAGAATTTGTATTGGGTGTGAAATGTTTATTTAAGGGGTGAGTCAATTTTCATCATGTGTGTTCAATCTTTAGTGGTTCCTCTCTTGAAGTTTTTTTTAAAAAATAGTTTATTGAAAAAAGACTAAAACATCAAAACATTTCTTTAAAAAAGAAAAAAACACAACAAAAAGACATTAGCAAAAATGTGTTTTAACCCCCCCAACACATATTCACATAGCATCCTCCCTGGCTGAATGTTGATTGGTATAAAACCGCAGTGTTGGTTTCCTACTCCTTGCAAAACAGGCTGAAAAAATTTAAACTGTTAAACTACTAAATCTACTTGCAAATTGTTGATCTGTCATTTGTAAACTATATTAATAATAAAGTAGTTAACAGAAAAAAACAATATTAATGAACATATTATGTAAGAATATAAAATAAATAAAAACTGTGAACAGTAATAGAAAGACAAAGTTAAAGTTCCCAAACCCTCTGTTAACAAACTTTTATTGTAATCAACTGATATAAAATTTACCACAAATTCAATCCCTTCTCATCCCATATATTAACCTTAATTGGTCCAGGATCAAATATCCAAGTTTGTTTCTTTATACTATCTCTTATCAATTGCTGATTGATTGAATACAATAAGTCCAGTCTCCAAAGCCAATCTATCTTTCCCACAAAATTCAGATAAAATCATTCCTTAATTAGATGTATTCAATCTGTTTTCCACTCTCTATCAAACCCCTTAAAGAAAAACCATTTGCCCCTTGTTGACTCGGAGAGTTCTCTGCTGTTATATAAAAGCACAGTGTTAAGCTTTTGGGAGGTGTATGGAGTTGGCTGTATAATTTCTGAGTCTATATTTCTTTTTGGTCAGTTTACAGCTGGGAAACCACATTTCTTCTTCTCGCTGTTCACCATCTGTGTTATTTCCGTATATGTATTTCTTCCCAATGAATCTGCTGATTTAAAAACAAAATTTTTCTTGTAGGCTTAAAAAAAATGTAAAAGTCCATTTTTTAAAAATATTTAAACTTTTTTATAACTTTTTGAAAAAAAAATCAGTTAGGGATTGCATTTTATTAGCTAGAATCTGTTTTTCCCCTTGGGTGTCAGCATCCTCCTTCTCTCTGCAATCTCATGTATTGTTGACTCAAAGCAGGGTGGGAGCAGGGAGGCAACAAAAAAGACAGGGAAGGTATTTTCTGGCCATTTGACCCAAAACATTTTTACAAGTTAATAAAGTACAAATTCAAAGTCATATGTGTGTTTCCATATGGAAGGCAGACATTAATGTCAGTCAAATAAATAAAAGAAGGAAAATGACAAAGAAAACAGAAAGAATCCAGCTGGGAATGCTGATTTAACATTTGATCAGTTAATTAACATTTAAAAATAAAAAGCAAAAGTTCAGAAAGTGAAAGTTAAAAGTCCCAGTTTGCTTACAAAGATGTCTGCTGGTCGAAGAGGTATAAAAAGCCCTTGACTTTAAGCTGCCCCTTCACAAGGAGTTTGCAGTCTTGAGATTTCTTCTCCTGGGTGGGTCCATAGCTGTCCAAAAGTCATCTCAGGTCTTTTCTAAGTGCCCCCATGAAATCCAGGGAGCAAAGCTGCCAAAAATCCAGCTCTGGCAGCAAACACATCAGATTGTGGGTAAGAGAAAGAAAGCTCTCACCCTAGAGCAGCCATTGGGGAAGAGTCTCCCTCTCTTGAGTTTCTGTAAGTATGTGGGCACTCTACATACATGGAAGAAGGAATATATTAGCTCTTCTACAATGATTTTCTAAAATATTTACATGCAAAAATTAAATCTATGTAATCTACTTTCCATGTGTAGAATTATTATAGAACATTATTATAGAATGGTGAAAACCTCACTACTTTTGTTCTAGAGGTGGTATACATGTATCAGTATACTAAATATGTTTCACTTTTTCTTTCCCATGAAGTCATGGTTAGAGTTAGTTTTTAAAGATTAAATAAAGTATTTGTGGTATGCCAGGGAATATCCCTCATTGTACCTCCCAACATTTGACTGTTTGAAGCTTCCCCTTTGTTGACTTTCAATATTGCAGTTAGTGTGGAGACAAATTTGAAAAGAAGCATTGGAGTGTGTAACATAAAGGCATGAGAGGAGACATGTTTAGTTTAAGAGAATATCACCTTAGTTTTTTAAAAAATAATTTAAAACACAGTTAATGTATGGAGGTTGTAAAGAAAGTTTTTTTAGGTAGGAAAATTAATTAGTGTTTTTTTTTTTAGTTCTAGATACAGCAGGCCAAGAAGAATTTGGAGCTATGCGGGAACAGTATATGAGGACTGGAGAAGGCTTTTTGCTTGTTTTTTCAGTCACAGATAGAGGAAGGTAATGGAAGTGTGTATGAGTTCTATCGGATCTACTGTAGCTAGAATAAGTAACGCAGATTACTTAAGAATATTTGGCCTGGTTCTTAACACAGTGAATTTATCTTGCTGCAAAGATCAATAGAAATGTCTGACTAATTCAACTCAAACAAGAAAATGGTGGAATTAGTTTTTCCTGAGTGTAGCTTTACCATCCCACACAGAAGAGTTTTAAAAGTATTGTGAGATGACAGGACTACCAGCTTGGATGGTTCCTAACAGTTTTTCTTCCCTTATTTCCCAGTTTTGAAGAAATTTATAAATTTCAAAGACAAATTCTTAGAGTAAAAGATCGTGATGAATTTCCTATGATTCTAGTTGGAAACAAAGCTGACCTGGACCATCAGAGACAGGTAAGAATTTGACAGGAATGAAAGGCCAAAAATAATGTGGCTTTCTCTTAAAGCACCTATAGAAGAATATATAGCAATGTGTTCAATTCTTGACATCTCCAGATAGAATTGCAAACGCTTTCATTTGAAACTCTGGAGAGATATTGGTCTAATTATTATTTTTAGGAGGTTTCCCCCTTGATCAATTAATTATTTGGCATCAAGTTAGTGTCAACTTTCAGCAACCACATCCCGGCATAATCAGTCTGTCAAGCTCTGCAGTTAAAAAGTTTCATACTTAAATATTTAGATAGGAAGCCATTCTTAATTTATGAAAGTATTTCTGCATTAAATCAGCTTCTTCTCTGAGCAATTGCCATATGAATGTTATTCAGGTCAATATCTGAGTGATGAGACAATTATCATGACATCATTATTAAGGCATGAGTGTCTTTCCAATTATGTTTCCAGCATTTCCGATACCAGCAATTACTCATAGCATTAGAGACCGAGAATTGTTTTTCATTCATAGTAGTAATAATAATAACCCTTGCATAAAATTGATTTATTAGAATATAATGAAAAGAAAAGTTATTTTGAAACAACTAGTATGGAAGGAGGAAGCCATTTAGCAATATGGATGAAAAAGAATAGAATCTTCCTGTCAGTGAAAGTAGCTGGCATCTATGGGAGATACCTCTATTCTCCTTTCTCCATCAACCACCCAGCATTATGGATGCCTTGTTGAAGTGAGGTTTGTAGCAATTATTTTTTCTGTAATTCTAATTATCCTTTGAAGTCTGTGTTTATCTTGTTTGGTTGCATTGCCAAACCAGACCATAATTGAGGTGCGGATTACAGACTCAATGATTCCCTTGTAGAATTGTGTCAGCAGTTCCTTGGGCAGTCTGAGCTTTCTGAGTTGTCTTAGAAAGAGCATTCTTTTTTGTGCTTTTTAATGACATTTTTGATGTTAGCTGACCATTTTAGATCTTGGGATATTATGGAACCTAGAAATTTGAAGATCCCTCATATTTTTTAATATTGTGAAAGGTGATAGGATAGAAGGGTTTCTCCTAAAATTGACAATCATTTCTACAGTTTTGAGTGAGTTCAGTTCAAAAAAATGGCATGCAATATATAGTGAATGATATACAGTGCATAATTTGCACATAATGCACATGGCATCACTTGTTTTCTCCTTCCTCCCCCAAACAACATGTCCATTATTATGTCACGGTGGCTACTGATACATATAGCATACTTTCGTATAACAAATTGTATACTTAGCTCCATTGGTTGAGAATCTTTATCTCTGTTTTGCTTAGTTTCCTGTGGGCTCAAATTAATGATTTACTGATCAAAATAATTTAATTGGTTGATGGGAATAAATTGCACTCCAGCATAAGAATTTGTTATGCTGTAAGGACACAGCCTGAATTATGTACTCTGGTTACCCAAACAAATCAGTGTTTGCTTTTACGTCAGCACATTTTTTTTATTTCTCTTCTCAGGTAACACAGGAGGAAGGTCAGCAGCTAGCACGGCAGTTGAAAGTAACCTATATGGAAGCTTCAGCAAAAATACGGCTCAACGTAGATCAAGCTTTTCATGAACTTGTCCGAGTTATAAGGTAAATATTGAATTGCAAGTGCGTTAAAATGCATTTTAACTTTTGTTTTAAAAAGTAGATTTTCTTTCGTTCTCTTCCCATTTTATTATTCATGGAGTTTATTCTTTGATTGTTTTGTATATAGGCAGAGGACCAAAGTCATACATAAAATTGTCGGCTTTTTGTAACCCCCCCCCCAAAAAAAAACCCTACATGTAAAGTACATATGAATTCTCTTTATGAGCAGAAAGTATGCTGTTTCAGATATAGTAATCTCAACAGCAACAGCTTCTGTGTCTCAGATAAATAATTTACCAAGAGTTGCAGAATACTCTCTATCCCTTAGGTTTTTTTTTTCAAATCAATTTTCAGTTCATTCTTAATCAGTTTCTTACCAGAGAGTGCTGATTTTTTCTGTTAGCATGACATTCTTTGGAAAATTATTTTTGTTCACAAGTTCAGTTTGATGGATGGAACTTTTCCCCAGGATTTGAAATCTCTTTTCTTTGCTCATTCTTGCTTTTTGTTAGGAATGCTATCAGTAAAAAATGACTGCTGCTAAATACTTTGAATATACCAGAGACCTTTTTATTAACTTTATCACATTTTTGTTGGCATTACTGAATTTATACTTCTCCTAAGATTTTTTTAATTAAAAGTTTTTGAATATGCTACCCCACTTAGAATCTCTCAAAATGGGTTACGCAAACAACAATATCATTCTAATACCAAGCAGAATGAAGAGCCATCCGTTGAAATAAAAATATCGTGCCGGGGGGCAGGGAGTCAATGGCTTAAACAAGTAAAAAGATGTGTTGTACAATATCTACAATCCATCACTATTGAGATAGGCAGAGGGGAGGCGATTCTGAAACATAGTCCAGGACATCAGCATCACAGTCAAGTGGACATCTAGACACTAAGAAACAGAAAACCAATTTTCCCACAAAGGTTATAGGGGCCCAAAAGCCTGGTGTAATGGAGACTTTGCTTGGTAACTTGATCCCAAATTATTAAGGCTTTCTTTGTATACTAATGTGGGCATCTTAGCCATGCCCAGCTACAGACTCCTTGATGATACTCATTCATTAAGGGACCTAAAGATTTTCCTATTCCTTAACTAGGTAGAACTTAACTGGAATGATCTAGAAAGAGGATGGTGGGAAAAGGTTGAGATTAACATTTGGGGGGCTATAAAGCAGATGACTCTGATCAGATATGTGGGTGCGGCTGAGTTTGCAGGGAAATACTTTGGAAAGGTTCTTTTTTAATTGCAATATGTCTATTTTAAGAATTATATTTTTTTGTGATTTTAGCAGTCGGATGAGGCACTGAGGGCCACTAATAGGTTGACTATTACTTCCTATTCTACATAATTGATGTCCTCCAAATACTTTTGTAGCTGCTTTATGACCACCCTCTTCAGCAGTCTCTAAAAGTGACATATTTGCTACTAGGCAATAGATATTACATTCCTCTGTATTCTACATTACCTTTTTAGGAGCAGCTGTATAGTCAAGTAACATTGTCATAACCAGATCTTTATGACATTTACATATTTTTTTTCAAATTTGGTATTTTTATAAAAGGAATAAGATAGGATGGGGGTGGGGAACTGGCATTGGTCTGTGTGATTCAGTCAAAGAAAGTTGGAGCAATGTATAAGCTAAGCAAACGTATATGTGGAACTGCATGGAATTGAAGCTTTAAGTCTTATCTGAGTTTTCTTGTTTCATAGGAAATTTCAAGAACAAGAATGTCCTCCCTCCCCAGAGCCAACGAGGAAGGAGAAGGACAAGAAAGGGTGCCACTGTGTCATTGTCTAAAAATCCTTTAAAACAAGCTGTCGACTGCCAGATTAATTCTCCTCACTTTTCTTCCTGTGTGTCTTGATGTTTTGTCTTGCTTTATGTGTGCATGTTGTACAAATGGTCACCAAAATAGCCTTAGTTGAAAAGAATCAGATTGGTCAAGACCTGCAAGACACCTTAGTCATCTCACATCAGAGGTCAATACACTAAGGCTTCTTTTAATACTCCCAAATTCTTTTTCCCTTGCGTCAAGAAACTTGCACTTTGTGGAGTTTTATTCACAATGGACAAAAAGTAGTTTTAGGAGTGTATTGAGGTCAAGCTTAAAATGGCTATATGGGTATTCACCCCACCCACCCCCAACACACACACCTAGTGAGATCTTTGTTGATCATACTCGAGAAAGAGAGAGAGAGAGAGAGAGAGAGTTCTCTAATCAATATGTAGAGTATTTTTTTAAAGAGTAGATTTGGTGGTTTTACCCTTTAATTAGATTAGACAACAAAATTCAGCCTGCCTTACAGGAAGCCAATATACTTGAGTTTCATTGGCAAAGTTTTGTGTTACAGCTCTTGTTTATGCTGCAGTTTTTTCCAGTGCTCAAATGTCTACTGTATTTATTTTATGGATCCAGCAGTAGCTACAGGATTATTAGTATTACAGCTTTATGGCCAAATACCTGGGCTCATTATGGACTGGAGCATCTTAGTTTTAAATAATGTTACATCATGGTTTGGAATAAAATTGTGTCTTCCTTTTGTATTTCCAGGTAAGAGATTTCAGAAAAGTTAATCTGTAGCTTTTGGTTTTCATGTAATATAAAAAGAGGATTTTGCTCTTTCCATTGTCAAATGATTAAATGTTTTTTGCTATATACTTTTATACATTATTTTCTTATCAAACTAGTTAACAAGTATTTTTATATGTTTGTAAGCAAATATGCTTTCACAGCATAAGTTGTGTATATGTAAAGATGAGTATTTAATTCTCACAGTATACTTTCAACTGATGGAACTGCGTAATGCAAGATTTGTAGAACTGTGGTAGAACCTCTTGTTCCAGCTGTGCTGAATAATGGCAGGCAGATGTCTGCCCAATATACAATATCCATTATCTTATCATGTTTTTTCAAAACACCTTCCATATGCTTCACAAATGACTGACCATTATATAACTATTAAACTGTACAAATGTTTAACTGAATGTTCAGTTCAGTTCTGGGCAATTGCCCAACTTTAAAGCATGCTAACTATGGTTAAGAATTTTGGGTTTTTACTCTGTGGGATTACATACTTAGTGGGATTGATAGTTTGCCATTTTCTGAAATTGTAAAAGAGTGCCATACTATTTGATTATTCAGTATACTCTTACATAACGTCACACTAAATTTAAGGCGATAATTGACAGATCCACAATGGGGAGGTGAAAAATATCTCAAATAACCATTTTCAGGCTGAAATTAAATTAAAAGCAGGCCAGTCATAATGTTTCAAATTCACCTAATGTAAAACCGAGCAGAGTTGCTCTATAATCTAAATTATGTTGGGAGCATATACTAAACAAATTATTGAAACAAAACTCGAGCATAGAATACTTTATAATTGCACACACTTTCACAGCACAATTGCAGATGGAGGCCATAGTTCTCTTTAATTCAACTCCTGGTATTGTAGTTATATTTATGAATTAAGTTAAACCTCAACTCCCTGTGACACCAGGGACACATCCGTATAATTTGGGCAACAGTATGGAAATGATGTGCCACTGCTGCTGCCTAAGATTTTTAATTTTCTAGACCAAAATGTAGCTCTATTATTTCCTGGTAGTCTTTCCTACTAGGACTAATCAGATTTGACCCTGCTTAACTTTTTGAAATCAGGTAATGTCAGCCAAGTGAGTACATATAAGTTGTCATTACAGAACAAAGTTAACCAGAGCAAGCAGATGAATAACTCAATTTAGATACATTTGCTCTTTTTGTAGAAGAGATACATTAGTGTACAGTGGCCAAAAAAAATCAGGAATCCTTTACCTGTATATCAGATTCCTGGTGTTCTGCTCTTCCTTGATGAGTAACTGATTGATGTATACATTAAAGTGCAGAATTATATTGAAGTCCCATGTTTGTTTGCTTTTGGCTTTCCTTTACTGATGACAGTCAGTAATAAGTTTTTCCCATGTTGCAAAATCAATTATCTCATTACAGTGATTGTAGAACTTTAAGAAAACATTGTGCAAACTTTATAAACTGCAGAAAAGTCCACTTCATGTGATGGCTTAAGAATCATGTCTTCTCCTTTCCTTTGTCCCATCCCAAAACTCTTGAGCACCTATTCACAACCAAGTAAACCAGGCCTAATTGATGTGGCTTTATTAGAGCATTGCTATGTTGCAAAAATATAAACATTTTAAAAACTGTATGTGTTGATGATTCTCTGCTGTCTTTGAATATTTTTTGAGGCGAGATTAGGACTCATATCATTTTTCAAAGGTGTTATCCACTGAATTTTTTTTTAATCGAATTGGAGTTTTAATTCCCAGGAGGAAAAGTTCAGTTTGGTAAATCCCTTCTGATGATAAAGCTGATGGTTTAATGTATGTTCAAAACACACTACCCAATCTTCAGAGGAAGAAGAATAAATTGTAATAGCTGAGAAACTGACATTTTATGACGACTAGTTAAATTCTATGTAAATATGAGTCTAAGCTCTCAGCTCGAGAGAGAAAAAAATCAGAATAATAAGCTTTATCGTGGACCTAGTCTTAGGCACTAAATGTGGTACATTCCCTGTGTGTTCCTGCTCTTGATTTAAATAAAATGCAAACAAAAGCTGGAATGGTGGTGATAGTGAGGGATGGAGAGTTTCATAAAAAGTGATCTGAGCTGCAAGTGCTTTCTGTAAATGATATGTACTTAAATATTGCTCTACTATGCTTGTATTCATTTAACTAAAAGAAGTCTCAAGTTAATTAGAGAGCACTTTGTCATATTGCTTAAATAACTAGTCAAGAACAGTACATTAACTCTTTTGTACAAGTTTTTTATAAAAAAGAATTGGAATACAGTCAGTTATAACTTTTCCTATTTTGAAAAATTGAGTTTCAGTGGAATCCAACCTTTCTTTTAGAAATCTGAAAGTCATTGGGTGAAGCCTTCAATTACCTTCTAGGAACTATGTGTATGGAGAAACAACCAGTCAGACAAATCAGGTACTTCATCTGTTTGTCTCCTTTTTCCATAGCCCTTTCCGCAGTCTTACTGTCCCATTTCACTGATGGTCCTACTGCAGTTCAGCTCATTCACTGAGAAGTGATGGAGATCTCATAGTTCTGTTTCCCTGCAGCTTCAGATGGTCAGAAAGAATAGCCGATATTCTCCAACTGTGTTCTTCCCTCAGCAACCTCAGGAACAGGCTCCATTCAGTCACAACCAGAAAAAAAGAAGATCTGCTAATGTTAGACAATTGCCACAGCACAAAAGTAAACTGAAATTGACTGCCTCTCACTCATAACCTTAAACTGTCAATTGCAAGGCCCACCTCCATAGAAGTTAGGATTAATAACATAAATGCAAAATAGCTCGTTTCACGCCCACAGAAGAATTACAAAGATAGACATACATGAAATGCAGACTGCAGCCTACATTATTTTTCAAGTTTGGTACTGGGCCAGAAGTTCCATCTTTGAAGTCCCCGTTGTTAGTGCAAACCAGAATTCCCAGGTACTTTTGATATAACCTTCCAAAATGGTCTGGAACAATAAGTAAATGATCAAGTCAACCTTGCGAGGAGATTGCAAGAAACGGTAACAACCACAAGTAAAAAAATCCAAGGGGTATAATTTATTCAGGTACACCAACATCTCTTTATAATTGGGGCAAAGTTACACAAGCCATTAAGACTTAGACTTTCTCTTCCAGCAATAATCGTATACATGAAGTCTTCAATATTCTGCTGATTTCATTGTAATCGTTTCCAGGTGCAGTTTTTAAAAGGCTTACATGTGGAATAGGGTTCGTATAAATTATTCATACCTTGGGACGCGTGTATTTAGACCAAGAACGTTTGCTCTATGGGAACGATCTAACTTGAAGAAGCATTCTGAAGTACTGGACTATGTTTCCAAGAATCCTCAACTGATGTGACTATTGATTGGGATTTGCAGCCAGAAATATTTGTCATTTCTGGAGGGTATCTAATGGCTGGAAGGATGTTCGAGGTGCTAACAAGTCTGCTAATATAATTGGTTTTTTTTAAGTATTGAAAAAAATTAAAAACCCCATAGAAACAGGGCTAAAATATTAACTGAGAGATTAAGAGTAGATGACTGATCTACTCTTGGTGCATGGGATGCTAGATTCAGCCTGGAGACACTAAGTGGGTACTTTATATTTCCAGAAAAGTGATTTCTGACCCAATTAGTTTCTGTGCTGCCAAAATCCCTGATAAATCCCATGAATTGGGTTAGTGACTGACTAAAACAAGTGTGCTATATGGAAATATGGCCAGTGAGAAGATTGAAGTGTTGTTCAGGAGTTTTTATTTACTTGCCGCCCTTCATATAAACACATTAATGTCTATATGAGTACAAGATAGTGCTGAGATTGTCACAGTATGTGCCACTTTAAGACATCCAGAATGAACCTATATGAAAAAATCTATTTTACAGTGTCCCCAACTCTCACAGACGGGCCCTGTATCATTAAAAATAAATCCAGGCATTGTTTTTGCACATTGGAGCCAAAAATTATGAAACTTTTTCAGGGAACAGATGCAAGAGGAGATGGGAAACACAAAAAAAATGGCAAAATGTTAATATCGCTTCCTAATCTATACACAATTCCTACCTTTTATCACTCTCTTTTTCAATTCCACCTCATCTGTAAAGCCCTTGAAAATCTCAATTCATTCCTCCAGTGAGCTAAGGCAGTAAATACAAAATGCCATTGATATATCTTTTCTCCTTATCTCTTATGCAGTATAGATGGTAGCCTCATGAGGGCAGAAAACAGTCTTTTTGCTATTCTACAGCATTCTATCTGTTGATAAAATGATGTAACCGTAATAAAGTTAAATTACTGCCTTTGTGGATTATAGAAATGGTGTTCCCTCATCCCCCACACACATACAAAAAAGTCTTACTACCTTTACTTTGTAACTCAATGTAATCAGATTGGCTATGCGGAAACCCTCTGTTGTTGTTTTTTTTACAAAATGATGTTTTGAATGTAGTAAAAATGACTATAGGCTGAGGAATTAAATTCTTGAGGGCACTGGCTTTTTAGCAGGAAAAATATGCTGGTGTTTTTTCCTTGATCATTAGTCTCCCAGCAGATGGCCTTCCAGGCTTGCAAAACTGATGTCAGCCTTCCCAGGTAAACCAGACTAAAAAGATGGCCACGTAAGCTAATGCTACATGGTAAGACAAGAGTAAGACAATCTTGCAAAGTCTAAATGTACAAGGCAGCTGCTTCCTTTACTGAAAAGGGGTGAGAGGTTAGGGAAGGGGTTCTTCTGAGCCTCCTTTTCTTCTTATGCCGCTGAGGGCAATGTCCCCTCTTATCTGACCGTTCCCCAGGCAGCATCTCGACCTTTCTCACATAGATACAGCAATGTCCTTTGCATTGTAGGTTGTGCTGGAAACTCTGACTCAACCGTTTCCTTGTAAATGTTGACAGCTGAATCTACTATTTGTCCAGCAGAGGGGGCTTAAACACACAGCACACAGAAACATTTTCTCTCAACAATTGGAGTGTAAGAACAAACTTGACTGCAAGTTAATTTTTTAATTTCTATTTTACTATTTGTACTTCTAGCCAGTAGGAATGGAAGAAACTGGTAAGCAACTGCAGGATTTATGTTTGTAAGACAGCTACACTAAAAGCAAAACTTGCATTGCTTAAATAAGACAAGGCATCAGACTGGTTTCCCTTTTTTTAAAAAAAAAAGTAGGTGAAAGTGCTTGACTCCATTCTTCAAGAACTATCTAAGAACAATGATAATGCCATTTCTGCACTAGCAACTTAGAAACTTTGCTAAGGAAACACATTTAATAATAATTATTAAAATAAAAATTCTATTCAACGATTGCTCAAAATCTGTGTAGGACTGAAGAAGATGTGGCTGTGTACAAACCATTCATTCCCACCATCTCAGCAGGCTGGAGCAAGGATCTAAATCTAGATTTTTGCTGAATGCAGACCTTCAATGGATTTTCATACAGTGACTTGTCCCTTGCATCAAGGAAATTTGAGAGAAAAACAAGGACAAGGAGGAAGCAGAAGGGAAAAAGGATGAAGAGATGGGGAAGGGAGTGGAGGGGGATGATAAAGGTGGGGTAGAAAAGTGGGGGAATTATTTGTGGCACCAGAAGCAAAGAGGATAGAAGTGATCAAGCAGTTCAGAGTCAGGGAGATCCTTGGTCTGGCCAGCTGCTGTCTCAACTGCTGGTAGTAGTGGAAGACAATCCTAAGATTTGTCCTGGCGCTAGAACCTCAGCAGTTACTTCCACTAAGGTCCTGCAAAATATGAAGAGAAGCAAAGTAGTGGCAAATGGTAGAAACAGGAGGAGCAGCTTCTGAAATAGCCATGTGAGCCTTGCAAACGATATGGCTGCTTTTAATAGTTCAAAAAGAGGTTTGTAAACATTCCCCACACATCCCAAAGCACCCTTTTCTAAATGCTTCCCGCAGCCCTTAATTTTCACAAAACTTTTGTGGTGCATTGGCACGCCATGAAAAGCAGCAACAATTCGGGGAAGTTGGGAAATGTCTTCAAAAGTTTGTGGAGGATACCTTTGTGTGGTGTATTTGCCACAGGTGGGTGTTTCTGACAGAGGAAGCGGGTGAAGAAACACGAAGATGTACAGATAGAGTTAGCAGACTGCAGTTCTTGTGGTTGGCATGACTTATTTGCTGCTGCTTTCCCCCCTTCCCCCACGTAGATCTCTAGGAAAGATAGATGAAGAGGTGAATATGTTAATAATGAGTACAATGTAAGTGTTTCCTTGTTTAGAAAGTGTTTAGGTTAAGTTGAAGATGGTTCAAATTTATTCAAATGGAAAGAACTGTGTTAATTTTATTTTGGCCTCACGTTTCTGAAAGTGGAAATACTGTGGTAGTAGTAGAATTGTGTATATAGACTCATATCAGTTCTTTTGTTTATATAAACAGTTCAGTATGGCAATGATCACTCCTTGGTCTCAAAGAAAATAATGTATTGGCTTGCCCTCATGCCTCTGAAAATTTAACAATTCAGAGTTGTTAGTGATGCAGAATATATAATTCTGGATGTCTTTCACCCATTTTCTTTCCAGCAGTTAATTTGTATGGAAAGATACTTGTGTTAAAGAAAATCCTTTATATAGAAAAGGATTTGCTGGGGAACAGAATAAAAAAAAATCCTGCTGGGAAAACGTTCAGCTCTGTACAGGACTCTGGATAATGAAAGGAACACAAAAAATATTTTATTCTCTGACAGGCATCAGCAGGGAAAAAAAGCAGTGTATGTCACATATCGTAAGAAAACCACAAAATGTGCTGGTTCTGTTCCCAGCTTGATGCATTATTTATAAACCTGCACATGTTGAGAGAAATTCTGGAACAGTCTGACTTTCAATCCACACCCGCTGCCAGTGGACTGTTAGGACTTTGTTCCTTTTTAAGCAACAAAACAGCCAACTTTTAACATGATCACAACGCTGCCCCCAGTAAGGAAAGATGTTGCTGCTGGCAATAAAAACGTCGCTTTCAAAATACGCGTGTGCGTGTGTGTATCAACATTCTGATTAATTCAAAGTTGATAGAACTGGTACTCTTGTCTCTTTTGGAAGGAGGTTGAAGCATTATGTGTGCTTGAGAGCATTCCTGAGAGTTGGACTATGACCAGCATGACTAGTGAACCAGGATTTACAACTGTAAAGGATAGGAAGAGGCAAAGACTAGCATCTTGCTTGCCGCATCCTATTGGGAGGAGATCTCAAGAGCATTTCTATGTGCCTGAGAAGAACTATAGAAGGAAGTAAGGGATTAGTTATTATTAGCTATCTCATTGATAAACAGCACAATAGATCAATGGGTGGGGGGGGAAGTAAAGCGCAAACTATTTTTCCTTCTTCTAATCGGTAGGTCAATTGCCACTCGATGTACATCAAGGATTTAAATTATGACATTCAAGGGGCTTTACTGTTTTCATCAAAACAAAGCAACTGTCATGGGTTCTTTTAAACCAGCAGCTTCCAACTTTTGGGGTGCCAGGGACCGATTCCATGGAGAGTGGTTTTTTCTGCAGACTGGGGGCCAGGGGAAAAAGTGGTTTCACGTGCTACCTGTATCCCATGCGTGTACAGATGGGGCTTCACTCGCTTACATGGCCTGATTCCTAACAAGCCACGGACCGGTGCTGGTCTGTGCCCTAGGGGGTGGGGACCCCTGTTTTAAATTATATCCAATTTGGTGGACCCAAGACATAAAAGAGCTAACAACAGCACAGGTCCCTGGTCCATACACACCCGTATTCACATACATATCATTATTCACTACTCACCACTGCTCACTTTTCTGCAATCCTACTTTTTTGCAAGTAGTGCTAGAGAAAAAACACAGCTTTATGGCTGCTTCAGACGGCTTCTGCACACAAGCGCACACACCTTTCCTTTTTGCCCCCCACACACAGTTATTTCACAGCAAAGCGTTCATAGTCAACTTTGCTATCCTGATGCTGGGGAGAGGGCTTAAAGGTTCGCGTTTCTCCTGTTTCTATTCTGTCCTAAAAAAGATAAACCTGGTTGTGTTGTGAACATAAGTTTACAATCCCACACTTCTTTTTTTATATCTTTCTTTTGACTGTCCCTCTAGGTCAGAATAGGTACTTTTCCATGGGATGACTTCAGTATCACATTCCAAGCCCAACAATTCTGAATGCATTTTTTTCAGTACAAGCAAAGCCATCCTAGGTTCAGATCTATTGTGCCATTCCCTCAGATTATCATGGTAGACTTTTTTTCCCCATTTCCATTTTATAATTCACTGGCCCAATTCTTCTCTATTATGTGAATGAACTGAGCCCAAGATGGCCGCGGAGGAGAGAAGCACGTAGGGCTCTCTCCGGGTATGGGGTAAGGATTATGCCTTTTCCGGGGGTGCAGGGTTGGCTTTTTGTTAGCCCCTTGCCACAGTTTGGTAGGGGGAGGTGTTAGGGTCCTGCAGATTCAACTCCTGGGGCCCGACTCCCAAAATAGCACCCTGAATCGGACTTACAAAGTTCGGAGCGGTGTGCAGTGTGGACTGACTGATTGGCCTCGTTCGATGGCCCCAGGGCCGACAGCGGACAGCCGACAACGGGGAAATTTTTCTTCGCTGGATGTCGGTGAGCAGTCGGAGAGTCGGAGATGCCTCCCCCCCCCTTACATCGGAGGGGACTGCAGCATAGCGGCGAAATGCTGTATATCAGCATGCCGCGAAGGCCTCCTGGTCTCTGATGGCGGCGTTTCCCCCCCCCTTCCATCGGGGGGGCTTCGAGCCGCCCGGTACAGCGTTTCTGGCGGCTTTTCGGCTTTTCGACGTTTCGGCTCATCGCGAAGGCCTCTTGGCCTCTGGAGTCGACGTTTCCCCACCCTTCCATTGGGGGGGCTTCGAGCCGCCCGGCACAGCGTTTCTGGCGGCTTTTCGGCTTTTTGGCTTTTCGGCTCGTCGCAAAGGCCTCTTGGCCTCTGGAGTCGACGTTCCCCTCCCTTCCATCGGGGGGGCTTCGAGCCGCCCGGTACAGCGTTTTTGGCGGCGTCTCGGCTCGCCGCGAAGGCCTCTTGGCCTCTGGAGTCGACGTTCCCCCCCTTCCATCGGGGGGGCTTCGAGCCGCCCGGTACAGCGTTTTTGGTGGCGTCTCGGCTCGCCGCGAAGGCCTCTTGGCCTCCGGAGTCGACGTTCCCCCCCCTTTACATCGGGGGGGGGGTTTCGAGCCGCCCGGTGCAGTGCTTGTGGCGGCGTTTCCGGCCTGCCACGAAGGTCTCTTGCCACGAAGGCCTCTCGGTCCCTGGAGTCGGCGTTTCCCCCCCCTCTTCCATCGGGGGGGGTGCTTCGAGCTGCCCGGCGCAGCGCTTCTGGCGGCGT
>JANHFO010001751.1:134753-145628 GCA_032468095.1 Pareas carinatus
GAAGGAAGGAAGAAAGGAAGAAAGGAAGAAAGGAAGAAAGGAAGAAAGGAAGAAAGGAAGAAAGGACAAGAAGTTCTTCTTAGGTCTATGCTGAAGTCAAAGAGGAACTATTTGCCCCACTCTCCATAACTTTTGTGCAACAAGAGTTATTTTATAGTCTTTGCATGACTTTAATATCAAATCCATAATAAGTTGACTCTGTCCCTTACATGTACGTTTGTACATTTTCAGCATGTAAAGAATGACATTGTTTTCCTCCTTGGAATCTTCTCTAGCTCTATTATGTCTTTTTAAATATGCAGTGATCAAAATTGCACACAATATTATAGATGAAGTTGCACCATGGAATTATGTAAGGTCTCATGATATCAGCAACTAGATTTTCAGTAGTGTTTCTTATTATCCCTCATGTGCTATCGGCCTTTTTAAACGGGGGGGTGCACACTGTATCAGCCTCCTACCTTGAGTTTCATCAACCTCATCTATCACGGCTAGCTCTCATTTGTTTCTCTGAGTAGTTAGGGTTTTTGGCACCAACATGCATCACTTTACACTTGCTTATGCTGAATGACATCTGCCATTTGGATGCCCACTCACATAACATGCAAAGATCCCTTTGGGGCTTTTCATCATCCTTTATCATTTTTATCATGCTAAACTATCTGCAATAGTGTCATCGACATCAATTGCGTTGTTGGGAAATGTTGTTGGAAAATGAACTTCTTATTTTGCACTGGAATCTTGGAGGAAGACTAGAAAGATTTCCATCCTTGGTTTAGTTTTTACTTGTCCTTCTGGAATGGAGCTAGTATGGTTAAAGTGTTGGATTTTAGTTCACAGAAGCTTCATGGATAACTTTGGAACAGTCATTCTCAGCACAATCTACCTTATAGGATGATGGTTGTAGGAGGGAAAGTAGGAGGGGACACAGTAAGCCACCTTAAACACCTGCATGAAAAGCAGAATGGAAATATATCTCTTGACATTTTTCTGCATCCCCAGGCAGTCTCTAAACGCCAACTCTGGGTAGCCTAGTTTGGAGATTTACCCTTTGAAAGGATCTTGCAAGTCCCCATTCAGAGACAAGAACAGAATATTTGGTCTTGATACCTTGAGGAACAAGAGAGGTTATTGTTCGATCTTGTGGTGGATAGTCATTTTGCTGCATGCACAGGTAGTTCTCATTTAGCAACTGCCTCATTTAGTGACAGTTTGCAGATACAACAATGATGAAAAAGTAACTTTACAATGAATCCTCCCATTCGTGACTGTTATGTCTATAAAGCTGGCTCAGGAATTCTGGGAGTTGAAGTCCACAAGTCACAAAAGGACAATAGTTTCTCACCTCTGACCTACACAAACAACTGCTGTTGAGACAATTGAGGGGATTGCGACAAGGTTTTGTATTTGCATTGCCAGTACAGACATTGTTCTCAAAGGAGAAGAATTAATATCATTCAACAATAGGAATAGTTTTCCTCATTAAAGGTTGTCTTTAATGAGAAGATTCTATCAATGGTCCCCTGAGTACAATTACAAGAGTGCCATTCCTTGCCTCCCTTTTAGTTATTTATTGTGCTGAGGCCCAAGAAGGATGGATGTTTAAATCTATGGTGTTGCTATTGGCAATTATCTGCCCAGACTGGTAAATCCTTTGGAAGCATCTCTAAATATAATTTCTAATCTGGGTTATCCTGGGGATGGAGAGAGTGAAAAGGAGAGAATGAGAAAGAAGGATGCTTGTTTAGAATTTAGTGAGGGGGCTGAGGATTTCTATCCAAACTGTTAGTAAACATATCCAGACAGATATCATCACTCCCAACAGGCTGATTAAATGGCTCCTATTACATGAGGGATTTTTTTTAATGTCTTGTTTGTTTTCTTTTTACTTGAACATTCATAAACACTATATGAAAGCTTGTTAAAAGTAGGAGAACATTGCATGCTTAAATGTTGCCAGCAAAGTAAATTCATTTTCTATTTTGCATTTCCTAATCTAATTATATCAGATTATCAAGTTGGGGATAGGGTGATTTTTGATGTTATTGCTATTTTCTAAAAATAGAAGTAACTCTGGTGCACCCAAGCCAAGCCAAGCCAAGCCAAGCCAAGCCAAGCCAAGCCAAGCCAACCTATTAAACCCAGTCTAAGGCAGGCAGTTTGAGCTGCCATTTTGTCGATTCAAATAAATGTGCTATTCACAGCTAAATTAATACTGATAGTAAAAATTAAAAAGTGTTCTTATTTATATTCCCAAAAAGAAAAAAAAAACAGTTGAAAATTTATTCATTGATACTTATGGATGTGTAACATAACTTGTCTAAGTAACAAATCATTAAACAATTTAAAATATTTTCTGAAAGTTTAAAATACATTTGAAAAGGAATGAAACAAATTATAACTACTAAAAGGCAGTTAAAAATAAAATTGGTATAAGGTCCATAACCACACAAAAAAGGGATAATAAAAACTATATCGCCTGGAGTGCTTATAAATTACATTTTTGTTCTACCCTGCCTCATTCTTGGAATTTCACAGTTCATGTGATGACAGCAATCATCTCAAGTTTTCTACAACTTTTATCTTCAGAGAGCTGAAACAACACCATCTGGCTGAAGCCATCACCTTCTTACATGAAAAGCAAAGACTAAAATTAAATATGTAATATGGTGTTAAAATGAATATTTTTCCCACTTTAACTTCACAGCTCTCTGTTTTTGGGGTATGTACATGCTTCTGTTTAAAGGACTTGCTTTAAGCATGTATGAATCTCTTAGTATTCCAGATATACCTGTCCTCTAGTTTGGAACATCATTTCCCCAGAGATTTGTAGGGCTCCCACACTGGTCCTATTTAATAAGATCTTAAAATTCCAGGCTTTGAGTTAGAGAGGATGATGAACCCCTTGTGTGATGTTTCTGATCTATTATTTTGGTTTTTTTGTTGTCGTATTACGTAAGCTATCCAGACTGGTAATAGATTGAGGTGGCATATAAATCTATTTTTCCACTTCATTTCACTTCTAATCTTGGCAAAGAATTCTAGGGAGGCAAAGCATCGGAGTTTTATAAGATTCAAACTGGAAACTCATATTAATGCTCTCCTATCTATTTGCAACTATTTAACCAAGTGAGTTTTGTAATGGTTTTGATTATATTAAAAATATAAATAAAAATATAAATAATAAATAAATAAATAAATATTATGATTTTAAATAGGGATAGGAACCATCTTGAGGGTGGACCTTCTGTTGGAGGGCAAAATAAAACATTTGTAAATAACTGATGACATGCATGCTCATTTAGTGAATTGAAATTCTGGGAGTTGTATCTCAGTTTATCTGAAAAGCACATATGGAGAGAGGATCAAAATAGTAAACTACAAATACTCCATGGATGTTCTTTTTCTTCTTTTTTGTAAGGGAGGCTGTTCTTTTATGAAACATTTATGGAAGGGAATTGAAGCAAATTGACCATTATTCTGAAACAGCAGCTAAATCCTCTGTCTAAAATCCTTCTCAGATTTTAAACTCACACTGTTAGCTTGAGTTTAAAGGGGTGTGATGGCTCAGTGGCTACAAATGCTGAACAAAGCTGATAGCAGGGGTTCGAGACTGTTACTTGGTTACGAGTTCGAATAAAGAGTTAACTGTTACTGCGTACTGTGCATCATTGTATACCCACACACAACAGAGACCTGAACACCACATGATCGGAGTGAGTTTCCATTACTTGCCCTAGCTCCTGCCCACCTAGCAGGTCCAAATCATGCAAATGCAAGTAGATAAATAGGTACCACTTAGTTGGGAAGGTAGCAGTGTTCTGTGTGCCCCAGCGAATAGCCGTGTTGGCCACATGACCATGGAAATGTCTTGGACAAGGCTGACTCCCTCAGCTAAGAAATGAAGGTGACCACTGCCCCCTAGAGTCAGACACAACTGGACAGGGGAAACCTTTACCTTTACCTTTATTAATTAATGAAATGTTAAAGAAGTACTTAGGAGTAGTTGAGGGGACTGCCTTTTCCAAATTGCTTTGATTCTCCAAAATGTTCTTCTGGCTGGAAAGTAGCTTCGGCAAAGCTGTGATTTAAACCAATAGTATATACACAAAGATCTGTTATTTATGAATCACAGATTTGTTGCTAGGGCAAAAGGTTTGCAGTTCAGACCAAAACAATGATCTTATATCAGAGCTCTCCAAAGATTTGAAAAGGCTCCCAGTTTGCTCTTTTTAAAACATAATCTTTATTCAAACAACTATGGCTATACAATGCAAGAATTTAAAAAAAAAAAAAGATAACAGGAAGTAATGAGAATATAGAACACTCCTTTATAACTTACAATAGGATTTCCAAGCACTGTGAATCACTTTCAGAAGAAAATACTACTCAGAAATCCCCCTGATATCCTCAGGTGGGGTGGACTGCAAACCAGTTTTATTTCACTTGCATCATTTTTGTTTTAGAAGGGGCTCTGATGTGTTTTCTAGACCTAAGAAGAGTCCTGTTTTGATTACAATGGAAAAGGAAACCTGATTGTCAGACTCCTGAATTGATTAGTCTACAAATTTGAGATGATGTTTAAAATATCAACTTGTTGGCTTTTGCCATTGTAAAGCATGCATAAAGCAGACTAAATTGACAACACCCACTTGCCTTCGTTTGCCTAGAACAAACAGCAACTTATTAATACACATATTTGTTTAGTCATGCAGAGACCCAATACAATGTATGCTCTCTGTGTGTTTCATTGCCATTCTTCAGTAAAGATCCCACACAGATGTGGAAATGTGCTGTAAAGAATAGATGCTGCTGTTTCAAAGGCTAGGTTAAAGACTTCAAGTCTCTCTCTCTTTTGGTTAAGATTCCTGGGATCCACAAGGAATATGCAAGCCTTCTACCAAGATGAACCAACTCTTTGGATTCCATCCAAAGTTATTGGAGTAGAATGCTCTTTCTGGTCAACAGATAAAATGCAGAGAAACCTCGGGCAATCAAAGCGTGTCTGCTGGCCAACAAGGATGCCTTGCTATCCACCCTCAATTTTATAGCAAAAATAAGTCAACAAAAGACCAACCTTTCTTAGCTGTGAAAAAAGAATTTGAAAAATAGGGATTAAAATGGTGAGCTTATCATGGTGGTTAGCAAGAATATGCAAAACTGTTTAGGGCATAGGATATTCTGTTTTTTCTAACTGAATGTGTCAGTCCAGTCATTCCAGGAACAGATTATATATTTTTCAGAAGTAAACTTGGAACTGTGGTGTTTACTGTGTGCTGGATGTGGTTCAGCCCTCCAAGAGTTAAAGTGGCATATTCAGGCAGGGGGAAAAAAGAAATGCTCCACGGAATTCCTGAACGCAAAACTCTGCACAAAGTTAGTGACTAACTACCAAGGTCCTTATGCAACATCTGGGGCCTTTTATCAGTGCTGATTTTTGAACCTAAAGTGAAGTTGGTGGTCAGAGTCAGGCCACAGATAATTTTTTTGAGAGAGTTGATAGTCACGAATGAAGGCGAATGTATGTGTCTCAGAATAAAGTCGCAGAACCCAGTCTGGATCTTTCACTGGAACCAGTTAGTCTTTCAAGCTTTTGGACTCATGCTGGAGCCCATCTTCAGGGAACTTCTCTCTAGCAGAATTTGTGCTTTGGGCTATTCTGTGTGTAGTATTTATATGTTGCCTGTTGTGTGTGGGTTTTTTAGATGTTGATTGGGATGTTGATGGTTGGCTATTAAGAAATTGGCTGGTGTTTCCTTGTGCTGCCAAGCCCCCACCTCCTGACTACTTGATAATCTGGTGGTAAATCAGCACTCCTGTTGACTGACAACGGGCCTGTTTCCCAGGCTTCAATAATTTCTCTAGCTGTTTTTGTGCCTGCTCATCCAACAATCTTAATAGCTGCAAAATTGAATGTATGTCCTTCTTCATTGCATCATGAGACTACCAATGAGTTTGGGTCTCCCCATCTGATTGCTTGCTTGTGTTATTGCAGTCTGGTGGTTAGGTTCCTCCCCATCTATCCTACATAGTCACAGGGGCAATCCATGCAGGGGATCCGATAGATTACATTGGAAGTATCTCCTGCCTCCAAAGAATCTTTATAATGCATAATGTGTCCTTATATGGTAGCCTCTAGGTGGTGTGCGATGCCTATTTGCAGTTCTTGGAAGCTATGTTCTGCTTCCAAAATGTTTTCAATGTATGGCAAGGTGAGCCATGTCATTGGTCTTGTGCTTTGTTTCTTCCTTTCTTTCCCCACCATGTTCCGCAGACATCTTGCAACAAATGATTGCAAGCACCCATTCTGCCTGAATTGTTCACGTAAATACCTGCTCTCCAGCTGTTTGGCTTGCTGAGTACTACAGTGAGTTCTCGCTAGCCCTATGGTGTTCTGATGCAACTTTTTTTATGTAACAGAGGATGGTTGCTCTCGGCAGTGACTCTCCAGGGGTGTTGGTCTTCAAATGCCAGATAGTGACACCAGCCTTAGAAATGAGAATAAAAGCCAAACCAGAAACACATATGGCACCATCTGAAATTTCAGAAGGGTATAATTTAGTTTCCTTCTGTACCTCAAGACGGTCCAGGCACAGCTTCAAAGTAAGTCTAGTTAAGTAGGTCAATTACTTGAATTTTTCAGATTAACACATTTTACAAGTGAAAAATATAGATCACCCCTCTAAAAGGCTAAATTGTGATGATAGTTTGAGCTGGTGTTTTGCAAAACTTACCCCACCCTGTAGATCTTGTGCATTAGTGTCAAAGGAGCTGAATGATTTGAGCAACAATTTGCTTTGATGTTAACAGTTTTCTCTTGTGCTTACTTTCCTTATCTTACATGTCAAGAATAGGGCATAAAATAGATGAAAGACTACATGAACAAGCTAGATTAACCTTAGAATACCTGAAGAATAAACATCCTAGATTATCTTGAGCTGATCTTGCTTGCTACAGCACATATACTTACATCTGTAAGTATATGAGTTCATAAATGATTATTCTTCATCATGTAAACCTTGTCAATGACTTATACTGATAAAATAATGTAAAACAATAATATCCAGTATAACAGAAAGTTGTCTATAGCCCACTTTCCTTTTAAGCTCTCAGAGACATATGGATGTTTCATTAGAACCTGTTTCCATGAATGAGATTTTACATGACTTAATTACCACCTTTTGAAGGTGGGGGGAAGGATTTACTCTATTTTTGCATATTTCCTGTGTGGCATTTCCCCCATCTAATTTATGAAGAATTTCATATATTTATATATACAAGTAGTCCTTGATTTACAACAGTTTAGTGACAATTGAAAGTTACAATGGCACTGAAAAAAGTAACTTACGGCAAATTTTCACACTTTTGACCATTGAAGCATCCTCATGGTCACGTGATTTGCATTCGGATGTTTGGCAACTGGCTGGTACTTATGACGGTTGTAGCTTCCCAGGGTCATGGAATTCCCTTTTGCGACCTTCTAACAGGCGAAGTCAACGGGGAAGCCAGATTGACTTAAGAACTATATTCCTAGTTTAATGACTGCAGTGATTCACTTAACAAAAATGGTAGGAAAAGTTGTAAAATCGGGCAAAATTCACTTAACAAATTCCTCACTTAGCAACATAAATTTTGGGCTCAATTGTGGTCATAAGTCAAGGACTACCTGTACTCCCAGTTGATTAAATATCAACTATAACCAAGGTCTCCAACCTTGGTCCCATTAAAGCTTATGGGCGTCAACTCCCAGAATTCCTCAGCCATTCAAGCTGGCTGAGGAATTCTGGGAATTGAAGTCCACAAGCCTTAAAGGGACCAAGGTTGGAGACCTCTGAACTATAACAAAAGCAAATTGAATGTGATGAAAATTTAAGAAGCATATGTATTAAAACAAAAATGATAGAAGCCTGAACAGGTAAATGAACATAGGTGAACAAAAGTGGAATTAATACAAAAGTGAGTAACCAACACAGGTTATTCTCAACTTCTGACTATTTGTTCAGTAACACTTTGAAATTACAAGAGTATTGAAAAAGGTGACTTATGAGCGGTTCTTGTACTTTAAACGATCGGAGTGTTCTCACAGTTGTGTGATCATGATTTGGGTGCTTGACAACCAGCTTGTATTTGTGACAATTGCAGGATCACATGATCTCCATTTGTGACCTTCCCAGTCAGCTTCCAACAAGCCAAGCCCAGGGCAGATTTACTTAACAACCACAGCAAAAAAAAAAAGGCTGTAAAATCGGAAGCTGTCACATGATGACAGGATCACTTAAGAGATGGAAATCTCGGTCTCAGTTGTGAGTCAAGGCCTAGTGTATGAAAGTTGTATGTGAAAACAGTTTGGTCTTATAGAGAGGGGGGAAAGTCAGGATCGAATTGAGAACAAATATAAAAAAGAGGGAAAGTGAGATAATTGTTTAAGAGGAAGAAGACCAAAAACATCATTCTTGGAGACAGTTGACAAAAAACCTCAAAATCTGAGGTGAGAAGTTTTTTTAAAAACCAAAATATTATGCATGAATAGGTATATGGAAGTGATGGAACCAAGGATGATTTGTAAAGATAGAACTCTATGGTGAAATATACTGAATAGTATGTCTGCAAAATTAGATTCAGTTAGATATTATTTTCCCCATCTTCTCTTTTTAGTGTCTTTTACTACTATTTTTTCTATAGTCTCACAGCATTGTTTATCCCAAAAGAGTATAGTGTGATGAATGTGTATCTATCTATATGAAAGTTTATTACAATTAAGCACAACATAATGAGTCAGCACACTGCACTGTGTAGGTCAGCATTCACGCAGTGGATCTAAAGTGTCAGTAGCCATGTTGTCATCCATTCCTGACACTTCCTAAGTGTGCCCAGAATTCACAATGGCTGGAGACCTGAAAGCATCTTGAAATTTCCAGTCCAGATGAAATCCAGAACTTATTCAGGGTTTGGGGGAGGAGGGGTATATTGTTTAAAATTGCTGAAAAACAATTTAACCCTCACCACAAATTTATTTATTATTTATTTTATTTTTTCCTCAAAAAAGAAACATACATTTATAAAGGCTTCTATTTATGTAATTCATCCATGCAGACACAATTTCTTTATTGCTCATGGAAACACAAACAGAATATAATGGGAGGAGTTCAAACACTGCTGAGAATTACTGAGCACTAAGTAATCAAGTGTGTGAAATAACCTTGAGAGGAAACGGTTTGCACTATTATGCTGGCAACTTTAGGAAGTGATCTGAATAGATTTGGTATTGAAGAGACATATGAAGAGATCAACCAATGCCTAGAACTGTAAGACAGGCTGAATCAGTGGATTTCATTCAAGCTATAACGCAACTTTCCAGTCATTCAAATTTATTATCAGAACCAAACATGGCTTCTTATAATTCAACAAACTAGTAAGTGTGCAATTTTGTTGTTAGATACCGGTTCTCATTCTTCCTTGTTGCTCTATGATAAAATGCATTGCTTTTATGTTACCACAACTGACACCTTTTTAGATTATAGTTGTCATACCTGAAAAAGGGAGACCTTCCAATTGAAATGTGCACAAGGTTTAGTATTTTCTGTCTTTCTCACTTACATTCCGTGGCAATATGCTGTGACTTTTTGCATCACATAATTTATCTTCTTGCCAAAAATGATGCTTGCTTTGCATATAAAAGGTTCTTCCAGAACAGTGTCACTGTGAAGACGACTAATGAATAGTATAAAGGTGAAACTGGAGTGGGGTGAAGGAAGAAAATATCAGATAAATATTAATGCTTTGCAATAAAAGAAAAATGTCTGAAAGTGGGGAAACTGACAGCTGTGAGAAACAGAGCTATAAGTAAGTTGTAGTATAATTCAATCTACATTTTTCTTCACTGTGGAATCAATTCAATTCACTGGAATGCACCTCTCAGTGAACACAAATAGGAGAGCATCATTAAAGAATATAGACTTAGAAAGGGCTTTCAAAGGTATATTTAACTATAGGTAGACCTATTCCTTATTTATATGAGTTTTACTGAATTGTGGCATGGTTTCTCTTACTGTAAAAGAAAATTGTCAAGGTAGAAAAGATAGCTGGAATATTTGCAATGAGCTAAAGCTTTGTAGCTATTCTAATATTTATATCTGGATAACACAGGTGTAAAAATAAAATAATTTATCTGATGGCCAAATATTGTATCAGAATGTTTTAGAATGGTAGAGGAGAAGGGATCTCAGTTGTCCAATCCAGCTCCTTGTTAGGTGCAATTTTAGTAGTCTACTATGGTGTTACAGAATCTCCTTCAATTCTATAATAAGAGTTTTTGTGACTAGATGGCATTAGCTCTTATGAACTTTTATCTTATATTATGCAGATGTATGTATACATTGCCATATATTAAATAAATAATAAATAAAATATTTGTAAATAAGCATTATAACACAAGATCAGCAGAGGTCTTCATTAATAGACTTACAAAGAAATGGAATTTCTCTAAACATCTTACTATACAGAAATATAGAAAACCAGTATATTAAGTTTGGTTGAGTGTTGTGGAAAGCTTAACAGCTTTAAATTCTGAGTATCTTGTCAGTATTTCTCAAACATCACTTTTCCAAAATGGCATTATCATTATTTTTTCAGTTCAACCCTCAAATGATGCTGCTTTATTGTGTTTGCAGTTTTATTTTGGTACAAAATTATATTTTACCTAGCTAAAATAAAAGATTGTCATGTTTTATGCTGCCTTCACTAAAAATCTCTTCTGGAGGAGAATCATCATAAGCATAGTAGTCAATTTATCATTTCACCTTTATTGCGAAGGTTGTTGAGAGTGTGGTGGCCCGTCAGTTCCCCATGTTCCTGGATGAAGCTGTCTATTTGGAT
>JANHFO010001752.1:20403-31679 GCA_032468095.1 Pareas carinatus
ATTTTTGTAAGCTGGACTCTGGTGAGGGCATAAAGACAGCCGGGCATTCTCTAAAAGGTAAGAAGATGGTCTGGCTTGTCCTAGTTCTGGCATGAGCCTAGCAGGAGCAATGTCCTAGTTCTTTTAGAACACCTTAAAATCTTTATTCTGCAGAAGGTTTAAAAATGCAGGACTTTGCAGAAAAAAAATGCCTTGAATATTTTAAACGATCGTTGTTGAGCTGCTAGAGGCAAAACTTACACAACAGTCATCAATGGCTAAACTGTCCTTTTTACCCAGGAGTTTAATTTAGAAGGATTTAGTAAAAGTAAAGGTTCCCCCCACACATGTGTGCTAATGATGTCCAACTCTAGCGATTGTGCTCATCTCTGTTTCTAAGCTTTCTCAGCCTGAGTCCTTCGGGAATAGGGCAGTATATAAATTCAAAAATAAATAAAATAAATAAATAAGCCAAAGAGCCAGCGCTGTGCGAAGACATCCCTGTGGTCATGTGGCCGGCATGACTAGACGCCTAAGGCGCACGGAGCGCTCTTACCTTCCCACCGAAGTGGTCCCTATTTTCCTACTTGCATTTTTACATGCTTTGGAACTGCTAGGTTGGCAGAAGCCGGGGCGAGGGACGGGAGCTCGCTCCGTTACGCGGTGCTAGGGATTCGAACCGCCGACTTTCCATCGACAAACAGCATCTTAGCTGCTGAGCCACTGCGCCCCCTTCTGGAAGTATTTAGCAGTAAGATAAAACTGCTTTTTCCCCAAGTGGCCTTTGGAAGCTGTAAAGCTGCTTTTCAATAAAGAAAGCATTTGTTCCTGGGAAAAAGCATCCGTTGTGATACAAACTTCCTCTACCACTCCCACCTCCAATTTTGTATGTTGGGAGAACCGGAAGCCGCCTCTGTCGGACGGCGCTTTCAAACTTCTCGAGTGACAGCTAGAACTTGGTTGGCATGGACCCCGAGTATTTTATAAGACGTACAAAATCTGAACGTTACCTGCCGGCACCACTCTTGGATCGCGCTTCCAGAGAGGGGACCTTGGATGCTGCCATCTCGCCTCAGGTACACCTCCCCCTGATCGGTTTCGTAAAGGAGAGGCTCCGCGAGGGGCTTGGGAGGGTGGACGCTTAGCCGGATGACTTTCAGAAAGATGCCCGTGTCTTCTGCTTTGATCACCGGGATGAAGCTCAGCGTGTAGGCGGTAGGGAAAACCTGCGGCTTGAAGGTTTTCAGGAGAGAGTCGGTGAGCAGGCGGATTCTGTCCTCCTCCTTGTGGTTGCATTTGACGCCCCGGACCAAGCCATGGTCCTCAACTCCAACAAAAAGGCTGCCCCCTTCGCTGTTGAGGAAAGCACACATGTACTTCCGCAAATGATGCTTTAGCGTGGTGGTCAGGTACTCGCCGCTTCCTTGCTTGAATTCCACGTTCCGGGTCTCTCCCCCTATGAAAGCGCCGTAGAAGAGACATTCCTTACCGACAATCTCTCTCTGGACAATGGCGCTGTCTGACTGGGTGCTGTTCAGAAAAGTCACTGGCCAGTCGACCAGCCTCCAAGGGTAACGGACACTTTTCCTGATGGGATTAATTCTGTTGTCAATGGGCAGCTGCTTCCTTCGCTCGGGTCCGGGTGGCCCTCCTAGAAGAACATCGGATCTGCTTCCCAGGGAATCACTCTGTAGGCATGATGAGCAAAATTCAAGCGTATAATCAAATGTCACCCGTAAAAGGACTTGCGGCTTTGAAAGAACGTAGGTTCCTGTTTTGGTTGAGTAATTGTGATAAAAATTACATACCCATATAGATCCAGTATTTCCTGTTGTGCTTTATATACAAACATCAGTGTTTAAAAAAAAGGGGGGGGAGTAAGAGCTTAAGCATGGACCTCCGATTACTTTTGAATTCTGAAAGCTGAATGGCTGTCATTGCTGAAAACTCTGAAACTAGGGAAGAGTTTATATAATTCAAGTTCTGTACTGAGTTTGTCTCCATTGTGGATTTAGAACAGCCAATTCTTAATAGGTATAACACATACTTTGGGTCTCTCCGGAGGAATTCCACCTGGCCTTGTAACCCAATATGCTATGGACATATTTCCCCCAAACTTCGTGGCTGATAGGGTCCACCCACTACCACCAAATTCTCAGCTCCCTAGAGCTATATGGCTCAGTAATGATGGGTGTGGCAATCCAATACATTCAGATGGTGTACTGATGTACCACAACGAGGGAGAGGCCTACGTAAAATAAGTCAGTTTGAAATTATAATCATGACCACGTTTGCTTAAATTTCTTATTGTCTGTTGGCATCAAACTGCTCTGAAGTTTATGGCAATAACTTCGGAGTTACATAGCCAAATGGAACAGACCTCTCCCGAGAACAAGTCTGTTCTGGGTTAAATCCATTTAAAGTAACACTTAAAAGCCCAGTTGACCCAGCATGCCGCAAATTAAACCTTGCTTAAGGGAACGCAGACTTGTGGTGCTACACTGATAGAAGGTACCTGGGTCCAGACTACACCAATTGCTGCATAACATATTGTCTGCAAACAGATATTCTAGTTGATAGTTCACAGAATAGGCTAAAAACAACGCTTGGATTTAAAACGCCGGGCTTATTTTAGTGTGTTGTGGGTACAAAATTAGACTATTCTGTTTTAATACTATTTTAAAGGAATGTGGAAAACAATCTTAGGTGTGCTAGAAATATTTCGTAACACATGAAGGTAGCTTCTGTCACGCCATTGTGAAGTAGATTGGGTGCTATCATCTTGCTGAGAGAAGATTTAGGGCTTAAGTGTCAAGGAACAATCCCGTATTAGAATAGCCAAGCTACTTCTTGCTGTTCTGGTGGAAAGAAAATATTGATTCTGTCATTTGTTTCCTTGCAAGAGAGGGGAAAAAAAGCAAAATGCATACATTTCATGCACCTTTCTTCCTGCACATGTATATGTATCTTTCTCCTAGTGTGATAAGGGGAGGATTCTGAGAACTTTAAGTAGCAGTTCACTAGTGGACTTTGACTTCTCCATGAGAAAAGCATTCTGACCTGCTTCAAGAATGCAACCTGATATTAAATACCTTTCACTGTTGATTTTAAATGGAAGTTTGTACAGGTATTTTAATACACAAATGCTTTAGCTGGTGCAGCTTGTGTGATTCTTGATTTCTTTCTTCTCAGTGTTTCATAGATGAGAAGCTCTTAAGCTCTCAAGACTTTAGCATACTAAAGAACAGTGATGGTGAACCTATGGCACACGTGCCGCAGCGGACACGTAGAGTCGTCTACTGGCACGTGAGCCAAGTCACCCTGGCATCGCCCCAGAGCTGAGCATGCTCAGAAAGAGAGTAGCGGCGTCGGGTGATGACATCACAGGACCATGCATATGCCCAGAAAGAGTAGCACTGTCAGGCGATGATGTCATGAGCTGCGACTCATTAGTCGTGACTTGTCCAGGCACTCGGTGTCTAAAAGGTTATCCATCACTGCTATATAACTCCTTTTCTGCTTTTCCCCATTGGAGCCGAGGAGTTAAGTTTCCTGCCAACTTACCTCTCTGCTATTTTTGGCAGCAGTTGCCGGCTTTTTGCCTTGTCCCACAACGAGATTTTTCCCCTTCTGCACAAGCTCTTTGGAAAGGATGTGTTCTGCCTCCGAAACAAGCAGCAGTTGTTTCAGAACCTGCTCTAGGCTGATTTCGGTGGCCACCTGAACAAAAGCATAGGCCTGCTTACGTTTCTTGATCACCTCAATATCATATCTTTGGAGAGTGACACTTGTCATACTGAGGATGTCCTTCAACTTGCTGCAAAGGTCTTCACTGGAGTACTTCGGGTTTAAGTTCCCAATGTACAGAAGATAGGTTTGTGTCTCTCCAGAATGATCTTCTTCCTTAATTTTTGCTTCCTCCAATGTTGCCTTTGGAACCTGATCTACAATGCCAGCTACTTGTATGGTTTCTGCTACAATTTCTGGAATTGCAGCCGTTTCCATTTTCAAACTTCAAAGGCAGGCTTGCATTTGTTTGTATTTCTCAGGGGTGGCTAGTTGGAGCACGGGAGAGCATGTTAACGTCATTCTACGTTGGTCTCGCTTGAAGGTATCAGTAGTACATGATTCAAGAATGACCTCTTCTTTTATGGCTTGCTTCTGCGAAGTAGAAACAGAATTTTACTCTTACAAATGCTCAGGTGCATAAAATCTCTGTACGGGGACAAAAGCTTATGGGAGAAACAACCCACACACCCCCCCAAAAAAATATGACAGGAAAATGGGGTGTGTTAATCATAATCTGGTCATAGGAGATTGCTGATGGTGTTACTTAGCAGCCATCTCCCCAACAGTAGACTGAAGGTTGACAATCAGATTTGACTTAGTACAACATACATCGAAGATTCAGATATTATATTTATGCAATGACTGAATGATCTTTTTCAGTGACTATTATATATAAAGGTAATAAAATGAATGAAAATGAAATGAAAATGAATTGCATTTTCTCCACACTTCTCCGAAGTTCCTTCAGGATAAAGCAATTTCTCTTCTCAGGAGACATGAGTTGCACTTGCTCTTTTCTCCCAGGCAATTCTGGTACTTCAGTAATTTAAAAGGGCTATCTACAATGATTATGGATCACCCCTACTAGTTGTGAGCCTAATTCCAGCTTGTGTGTTTATTCTGTCCTTTACTAGAATAATTGAGATCTATCCGCTTCTAGTTGTAAAAAGTGAAATATTATGAATAAGGGAATTGGTTGAACAGGGGTCACCGCATATCCGCATCCACTTGGATATTCTTTTCCTTCCCCTTTTCATCTTTCATAATTTTACCCAAATCATGACAAACTCTTATCCTGTTGCAAGTCATCCATCTGCCTTGTGTCCACCCCATGTCTGCCATACCTCATCATGCCCATGTCAGAGGCATGCTGTGACTGTGTTTGATGAAGAGGTAAAAAGACAAGGCTGTTGAAATGGCCTGAATAAATGGCATACATAGACACCAGCTAGTGCTTCTATTACTCAGCTTGTAACTAGACACTCCATCCAAAACTATACAAACTTAAAAGTTTGTCTTACCTTCAGTTTTGCATCCTTAAAAACCTTGTTCCCATACAAGGGGTTGGTTCTCATATATTTCTTAATACCTTCAGGTTAGTTCAAAAGTTGCTGTTGCTGCTGACCATGCTATTTCTTAGGCATATATTCCAGGTCTCTCTTAAGAATTTAAATTGTGAGGTCATAAATGTTCTTGTGACAATTCTAGCATATTCACTTGAACCCAAAGTAGACAACGTGGTCAGGAGGTATTTCCCCATATAAAAAAGATGTCCTTCATTGGCTCCAGTCCGAATTTGCTAAATAAAACATTTCACTGAGGTAAAAAACAGAGATATTAGAACTACTGGAAAGTAATAGTTGTTACTATTGAAACTAACCAGCAAGACTGGTATTCCTTTAGGTGGTAAACAATGTATAGCAAACCTGTGCCACAAACGGCTTCTGCTGTGATCATTAAGCAAATGCTAGTCATTAAGCAAACCTATTTGTATTCCGCCCTGAGTCCTTCCGGAGAAGGGCGGGATACAAATAAAATTATTATTATTATTGTTTTTCATGGGCGCCGTGGTAAATACCGGTTTCTGGGGGAAAAAAGTTGGAAATTGGTCATGTGATTACAGGACACGGCAAACAGTTGTAAATGCAGACTGGTTGCTGAGCATCCAAAATGAGATCGTCCCGATCGTGTCATTCGGGTCCAGATATAACTTTTTGGGTGAGTGTGTATGTGTCGTAACTTCGAATGGCTGCTGAGCAATCAGGACTAAGTCAAGTACTACCTATAGTTATTTTGATTGGAAGCCACCCAAATTGGTTATAAAACGGGCAACTATGTTCTAAAGAAATTTATTTTGTATGTCCTGACAGATCGGGGGGGGGGGGGAGAGTGCAAAGCAATTAATTCCCACCAATCTAAGGCCACGTGATTTCCCAAATACAATTGTTTTCCAAAATTACTGGCTTACTGAGGCAACCCGAACCTTGCTTGGGCTGTGTTATGAGCTCAGATCTTGGAAGGCCTGCAGTTTGTGTCTTGGGATTAACTCGAGCCAATGCAAACCTACTCATCTTTTTTCAAAATTTTTATTTATAAACAAAATCATCAGAGTAAGTGCAGAAAAGAACATTGGCAGGATTCTTCCTGCTACCTGCCGTAGGCAGTGCTTACAGAAATGGTATTCTGCAACCCGGCAGTAATAGCAGTTAACATGTGGCCTGTCCCGGGAAGGGGGAGGGGGCCAAACTGGACAACCAAGATGGTGGCCGAGTTGCACCATTCCAGCACATTGCAGTCATTGCTGGATCCTCCTTTCTGGAACTGGTTTATTGCCTGTGAATTTTCATTCTTCGTTTTAGAGACTGTCTTGCCTTGCGTCTTGCCTTGCCTTCTGGCCTGGTCTGTGGAGCTCCTTTTCCTCCTGGCAGAGAAAGACGCATCCACAGGAAGAAGCAGTGGGGTGTGTAACTTGGCAGAAAGAAATCCTATGAAAGGCTTGTACCTTTGCCTACTCCGTTTAGGAATCAGGGCAGGCAAACAGCGATGGGCAACGGAGCCTCAGCATTCATTCGTCTGCATCCCAAAGGGCAAGCTGCTACGGTTATTCCGGGGGAAGCATCACACACATTCCAGACACAAAGCACACTTCAATGGAGGACCTGGAGGAAAACGGAATTGTGGGGCACCAGGTTGCGACCACCTCCTCCTCCTCCTCTTCTCATCAGCCAGCAGCAAAACCTCTCTAACTACAGGACAATGGGGCCACTCACTCTCAAGTGCCATAAAAATAAATACATTAATTATTTTCCAGCATACACATAAAATGATTCAGGTTTCCCAACTGGAATTGGTGGAGAGATAAGAAAAAGGAGCCTATTTTCTGCATCTCTCTGCTATCCCACGTGCCTGCCAGGGGAAGGAAGCTCTGGTGGGTGTGTTAAACTGGAGGAGAAATGGAATTCCCCAGGAGGGGAAAAGTTAAAATGGCTGCCACCTCAACAGCAAGTAGAAAACGTTCAAGCCAGAGGGCGAGAGTGAGGGGAGCCGGAGGTGGTGGTGGGTCTGTCTAGTTGTATGTCCTGTGCCACTTCAGTATAGGACCAGACACCTCCCATCCTTCTGGCTCCCTTGTAGTGCTGGAATGGTAAATAACACAAACACAGAGCCGCTGCTTGTGTCAAAATAAATATTAAGCATTGTCTGCCCATCAGCCAGCTGTGCGTGTGTGTGTGACCAAAGACAGCTTGAGTCCTTAATACAGGAAGAGATTAACAGCACCAGGTGAGAAGAAGGAAGAGTGAGCTGCAGGCAGGTGGTACAGCTCGCTGGATAGGGCTCCTGCCCAAAGTCCCACCCCACCCCTGCACCCAAGGGAGTGCATCATCTGGAGAGCAGCAGCTGCCTGTCCTCCTCAGCTGGCTTCTTCTAATCAGTTTTTTTTTGTATGGCACAGGAAAGTGACCTCTTGACCTCCTCCCCCTATCGCATGAAGAGGCTTCTCAAGGAGAGCAGCAAAAGGAGACGGTGCGATTAAAAAAAACAGAAGGAGGGCCAAACAGCTGAGTCGAATGCAAGGGTGGCCCTGCCGGAGCTCCACACCACAGGAGGCATCCTCGCCTCTGTCCCAGATGTCACCAGCGGAGAGCTGAGGAGACTTCGCCCTTTGTGAGAATCCATCTGAAGCTTCTTAACGATGGTTCCGGGTACCCAGGACCTTCCTCAGGCAGGAAATCACCTTTCTTCTGCTGGTTAGGAAAGATGTCCTGGTTAATTCTGTGACGCGGTGGCTGCGGCAGGGAGACACGTGTGACGTGCCTTCGTGGAGGGCTGAGAGGGCCATGACTGTGCCAGGAAGAGTCTTCTTCAGAACTTGCCCTGTTTCAACTTGTCAATGTGGTAGGTGAGTTTCAACGCTGGCCCCAGTTTCAAGCCCATGTACTTCATCATCATGTCGCTACGCAACAGGAGTAAGGCCTTGCCGTCAATCTCCTGTAGGCAGAGAGCAGAAAGAGAACCAGGTTTGTGGTGTGCCAGAAGTAAAAAGAATCTGGATTAGGGCGACCGCCGATCTCTGAGTTAATACAAGACAGAGGATGCCTAATGTTGCAACATCCATTGCATAGGAAAAAGGAATTATTTCACATGCATTGACATTATGAGTGACACTTAACAAACCCCCTTCATTTACATAAGCTTTACATGGAGATTAGAAGCTTACGGTTTGGCTGCTTTCTTAGCTACTCGGAGAAAGTCTTTAAAACTGGAATTCAGCTTTTCTTTTAACACTCATCAAGTAAAGCTCTTGGGAACAACAATTGTTTACATTGGCACTGTCCTAGTCCATCTCTCTACTTCAAATCTTATGCTATCATTGATGGTCAGATATTCATCCTACATTGCCCGAAAAATCCTGTTTACTGTTGGAAGGCCCCAAGTTTTGTCTTCTGTGAAACTGAGAGACACTGACTTCCTCAGAGGGAAGAAAGCACCACAGAACTATTCATAATGTGTTCAAAACTGCCTCATCAGCGGGAACTACATGTTGGGTGGCTGCAGTTCCATCAGGAGGAAAACACTCCTCAGGCCAAGTCTGATGACTCTCAAATCATATTTACATGTTTCCGGAAGAGATCTGCATGGGGTCCCAGCTGGGGATCAGCGTCTCTTACAAACCGCATGACATCTTCCACTGTCCAGATGGAAGGATCCTGGGTACCCAACCGTGAAGTGTCTCGAGAACTCAGGTATCTGTCAGAGCCTGAGGGCACAATGAAAAAAGTACAAATAAATCCTGGTGCTGCAGAAGCTCAGAAATCTATGCTATTGAAAAATGGTTTCTGGTGACACTTTTTAAAAACAACAACTCCTCTGTCAATTTTAATGACGTATTTGCAACAAAGGCTTCTAGAGCAGGGGTATCAAGGTTAATTTCATTGAGGGCCACCATGGGCTGTGCCCCTGCAGACGCCGCGGCTCCCATGTGGTCTCCCCACGGCCACGGTGGCCCTCCATGGGGTCTTCCTGCAGTCGCTGCAGCCCCCCCATTTCCCTGCGGTCACCGCGGTCTCCCCGTGGTAGCTGCAGCCCTCCCTGTGGTCTTCTCATTGCTGACTAAGGGTGGCCAGAGCCACGGTGGCAAGGGCCGGTTCCTCACCATCCCCAGGGCAGCCCCATGGACTAGATCTGGCCCGTGGGCCTTGTGTTTGACACCAGTGTTCTAGAGCAGTGATCGCCAACCTTTCTGACCTCAGGGACCACTAAATTCATAATTTTAAATCCCACAGACTACTAATATGATTTTTTTAAAAAAAGTACATATATTTGTAAAATAATGATCAGAGTACTTCCATTTTATTAATATAAAAAGCACCTCTTTAATATAACAAAATTAAAGAAGCGTATTTAATTATAACAAAATTTTTAAAGGTTGTTTAATTCTAGCATAATTATTAAAGTTAGTTTAATTACTATATAATAATTGAAGTTTCTTTAACTATTACATTTTAGTGTGATATTTGTTCCTTCTTGAAAGAGAGAAAGAGACAGACAGAAACAAAGAGAGGCAGACAGAAAGACAGACAGAAAGGGAGAATGAGAGAGAGACAGGCAGACACACATAAAGAATGAGAGACAGAGAGAGAGAGAATGAGAGACAGAGAGAGAAAGAGAGAGAATGAGCGAGAAAGACACACACACAGACACATAGGAACCACACAACTATATAAAAAAATTCAAATAATCTCCAGATTTTCCTACGGACCACAGGTTGGCGACCACTTACTGAAGAACAGGAGTGCCACTTACTGACTGGGATTCATAAAGTCCCTGCCCTCCTAGACAAAGGGGAAGCTAGACTGCTTCACAGGAGAAGAGTTTTGAGGACTCTTACCCCCAACACTCAGTCGATGCGCGGCAGGGGTACTACACTGAGAGAGGCTGGAGGGCTGATGAAGGTGTCGGTATCCCTGAATTCGGAAGTCCCTTGAGTTCCGAATGGGACTGGACGCGCTAACCGCATTCAAGGCTGAGTCGATCGAGTCCAAGCGAGGCTCCAGAGTTCCAGGGAGACTGTCACTCAAGACAAAGGTTTCACCTGGAAGACATGAGCAGTCGGTGAGAGGCGCAAGCAACAGTGATGGGGCTGCAGTCTACACCAACATCTCGAGTTGTAAGTCAACAATGTGGAACAAATTTACTCAGCTAGAAAGCTGAGGAGGAAGAATTAAGTTCACCACTTTTGTATCAAGTTCGAGATAATTTCCCCCTACACGACAAAGTTTAGCCAATCTCCTGTCCTAGAAGTCCTTCTGCGTGGAAAACAGTAGGTACGTTCATCCTGGAGAACTCTTGAGATTTCTTTGACCAGCCAACTAAATATTTTCTTGCTAAAAAGAGACAGTCTTAGCAATCCCTAGGCATGATGTGGCAGAACTGTATTAAAATAAAGCACCGAGAATCCTGCAACCTTGGTTCTGCATTTTCTTTTAACTATTGAAATAGGAATCTATCTAGACATTCCTTCATCTAAATCCTGATGCTTTTTTGTACTTCTGTGCCACCTTTTGGGTAGAATAAACATGGAGCATTATCTGGCAGCTAGTCCTCATTTCATTTTGGCAGAAAAGTAAATTGAGGTTAAGGAAGAAACTCTCCAAAAACTCTGAAGTCCAGCAGTGAAAAATTCAAGCCGAATTTCCACAAACAGCAATATTCCTTTTATGCTGCTGTTGGTTCAACACCAGGTGAAGGATGCACAGGACAGCTGGTGCCAGTCATGCTTCTGGACCATGCATGCCGCCAAGCCCTCATGTCTTCTGCGTATGAGACTTTGATCTGTTGACCTATGGCATCATCTTTAAAACACCCCCAAAGATATGTCACACACTGGTTCACCCAAGAGAAGTGCGTTCACGGTTCAGCTAATGAGATGCATTCTTCCAGTCGCATTTACGTTTTTTTAAAAAAATCACCTCTTACTTGAGCTGCTTATCATAAGCCTTTAAATAAAGTCAAGGAGCCACTACTGATACAGACTTTCCCTTTGGTATACATTATACGGATTAACAGAGTTGGAAGGGGCTCTGGAGGTCTTCTAATCCAACCTCCTCCTCAAGCAGGAGACTCTGTACCAGAGGTCTTCAACCTTGGTCCCTTTAAGGCTTGTGGACTTCAACTCCCAGCATTCCTCAGCCAGCAATGCTGGCTGAGGAATGCTGGGAGTTGAAGCC
>JANHFO010001752.1:57279-71236 GCA_032468095.1 Pareas carinatus
AGAGGTGAGGTTTTGATTGTAATAATGTATCTGACATCTTGCAGATATATCTCCCCCACCCCAATGGATTAGGATTAGGCTGTCAAAACCAAGAGTTAGCCATCCAATGCCTAAACATCATGGCATCCTTGGTTTACAGGCCCCCATAATTAAATAAAAATGTATTTATTCATTTCCAGCTAAGTACCAAATGAGACCACAACATTTCAAAAGAAATGTTGTGGTCTCGTTTGTGTTTTCATCTCATAATTCTAATACTCTCTAGACATTGTTTGGGAACTATTGGCCTATTTGATTGCAGCAAACCACTTCCCGACTTTCAAAAGGTGAATTTGTATTTGCAGCTGTCACTGATCTTGAGAGAAGCAAACTCTAATTAGGACAGATGTTCAAAAGTGAGACAAGAGAAGCTGTTGCCAAAAATCCGTGTAACAATGACAACTACTGTACATTCCCGGATGACTTTCAAGAGAGACACATGCACTGAAAGCAAGCTGCCTGGTTAAAAACACAGTTTTTGCTAGTTTTGAATTGTATTAAATAGTAGTCACAACCAGAGATCACAGCGACACTTTCAACTGGAGGATTTGTAGCCCATGAAAATGATAATAAAATGGGCACGAGGCTTAAATCCGTAGAGGTCAGCCTCTGCCTTAACTAATCACGCAGCATCTTTACTATCCAGGGCTCCAATGGCTTCTCACCATGCTCACCTGGACTGCTCCATACACTCACGTTTTAAGGCGCAAGGGGGAAGGCAGAGAGGGGCTATCAATCTTAAGGAAGACACACAATCAAGTCAAGGCAGAAGGAAGTTGAAAGTGGCGAAGCAGCAACCAGCAGCATAAACCAAGCATGAGGATTGGTACCAATAGCAATTCTACTTTTCACAGCAAATGAGGAGTGATGTCAATGGAGAGTAGAACCTTCACTACAATCTCCTGCTACCTTATTCTAGGTAAATTTAGCACAAAGCTACACAAACAATAAAAAAACCTGTTTTAATCAGAACCTCGTCTTTTCTTCCAAAGATGATTCGCTGGGGGGGGGGGGTAGTGGGAGGCAAAAAGAGAGCAGCGAACAAACGGTTTTAAAGAAAATCTGCCTGGCCTGCCTATGTCACAACCCGAGCATAATTTCACTTGGAGTTGGAGAAGAAAAGATTACAGCCGCTAGAGGAAGGTAGTCTGGTTGTTGGTTTCATGCCTCATTAAAAGGCAAGGAGGCATCTGCCAACACAGCACTGGGTTGCACCATGCTGGGATTATAAGCATATGGTACCAAAGAGGCCCTGTAAGATTCAAAAGAGCTCCCTTCAGCCTGTTCACAGAATGGCAAGCTAGGAGTGCCTTAAAAACGTCATTCACTGATGAACAGGGAGGTAGGGAGTTTGCTGTGGTGAAATCCAAAAGGTTTCCAGCCACTACACATCCTAGGCAAAAAAGCGCGAATTGTCAGCATCACTAGCAGATTCTGTTCTTAGTTACACAACGACTACAGTTTTTTAAATCATGAGAATCCACTAGAGAACCACGGTGAGAAAAAAATGTGGGATCAGACAGATTTGATTTGACCAAGAGAAGTGTCACGTTCTTATCAAAAGGGTTTTCACGATAAAGAGAAAATCCTATACAGTTTTACTTGAGAGCAGCTCCTTGCCTTTAATAAGGCCAATAAACATATTTATTGCATGTCTTTTAGACATTAATTAGACTTGTCTAAAAGAGCTTTAGCATATACACAAAAGAGATAAACAACAACAACGACCCAACAACAAAAGGCATGAATGAAAGGAATAAAAATCAACCTGGAGTGATTTTCTAGCCTGCCAATATTTGAAGTAATCCAAAATCCTTCTTGCCTGGATGTTTGATAAAAGTGTACGTTCCCTCCTCCAATGGCCTTGTTAATGTCTCATTTCATTTTACTGAAGCAATTAGCAAATTGAATATCATGACTTACCTTTCTGAGGGCTTGGTTTCCGCATTATATTGCCTGATACAGGGCCTTACTCTGCAACTGGCTTAGGTTTACTAATCTGAAGATGACTGGAAGTAAAAAGAGAACACAAACTGTCTTGAGAAGTGCTCAAGAATTTTAAGCAACTGTACTGCAAACCAAGTTCTCTATTATTCCAAACTTTAAACAAATATCCTTTGCAAACATTTGCATTTTAACTCCAGATCTTATGAATGAACCAACTATTTGTAACCATTCCATTCTGTTTTTGCAGTGGTTTTTTTTGCTGGGGAAACTGCCTTAGCTGCTTTTGGTTTGCACTCCCTTTGAAGGAACAGGTTTATAATTCATATTTTTTAAAAAAAAAACTCTTTTTTTTTCTTTGTCAAGTGGTAACTGCCTGAGAATCCTGTTTGTTAGCCTCACAGTATATGAAATCTGTGACCTCACCAGAAAACAACTGGTATGAGTTTCAGCTATACTTTCAGACTGGACTGTCATAAAGCAGAGAGTGTACAATCAGAATTCTGGAATCCCCTTTCATCTGAAAGATACACCGTTGGATGTCATATACCAAAAATTAGATACTTTTATTTTGATGTATTACATCCTAATTGAATCATTATGTGTTTTAATGTATATTTTTTAACTTTCTTTTTCCTTTATGGGTTTTTATGGATGAGATCAGAACAGAATTCTTTATTGTTACCAGGAATATGCTTGTTCAAAATACTTTTTCAGAGTGCATGTGTCTAGGAAAATTAAAAATCTTTTGGATTTTTAATCTTCTGGAAAATAATCAGGATTTATACCTATCACTATCCCATATTCCCAGGAACTTCAGGGGGTGTCTACTGTCCAGCAAGCCCTTCTGAGTTACTTCCACGCAGAGACTTCTTCCCGAAAGGCTGGCCTCCTCTAAAAATTGCAAAATAGCAAGGAAAACTGGAAGGCTATAACAGGCCAAAACACTCCTGGCAAACATCCCAGTTGAGCCTGGAGCTAACAGACATGCCACGAGGCAGGGAGCAAATGTAATTTTCCTGGCTACTAAAAGTCTCTTGGCTACAGCTTCTGCAAGGACAGAGAGGGGAGACTGCTGGAGAGAAGGATCTTAGTCAGCAGAAGATGACTATATATTCTAAGAAAGGAAAACAAGCTTGGCTCCTTTCTCACTGTTGATGTTAAAGAAAGAGAGCATGGGCAAGATTCAGGACTAATGAGCTTTAATAAATTCCACCAGAGCAATTAATGTGTGCGCTTGGAAGACCATCGCTTTGACCCGCTCTTCTAACACTGTCAATACCAACACCCCATTAGGAGAAGCACTGCTTTATGTCTGCTCACAACAGGCTCAACGGGACAACAGCGAATAGTCCCAGCAATTCATTAACCAGAACAGTTCCCTAGATACAGTTATCACAGAGGAGTAGGAGCTTCCTGAAATCTCTGGCACAGAGTCAGATGCTCCAGCAGTAGAGAAGCTGAGCGTGTGTGCGTGTGTATATATATATACATATTATTCTGAATGGGAGAAGAATAACATACTTGCACGGTCACAGAGGCCTATCAGTGTTGGAGGGTGAGGGGAATCACACAGCATGAAGAGCTTTCTGGACTGCCTCACTCTTGTAGACATAAGAGCAAAACAGAGCAGGAGCCAATTTTTGGAAAGAGTAGAGCGGAGCCAACTACAGCAGTGGAGAGAGAGAGAGGCTAACCACCAAGAAAGTGTGAGAATTCAATTTATTCTGATCCCTAGAAGACACTAAAGTTGTTAACCATTTTCACTAGTAGATTAGAAATAAAAGGAGGGGGGAGTAAAAGCTGCGAATTCTAATTAGGAGATGTTCCCTTGTCTGCACATACTCTTGCAGATCTGTGATAGAAAGGGGGGCGGGTTAAAACACATCTTAAAACTTTGCCTTGTTCTGAGAGGAAGAAAAAAGCATTTTCTTCATGCCTGAATACAACTATGAAATGTATTTATGAAAAGCTGTTTTAGCTTGTGCTTTACATTTGCTACATTTTGTTATTGTGTTAATAGGCTTTTTACTGTTCCTTGCTAGCTGCCCATGTCCATTCAAGGAAAGACTAGCATTTATATGTTCTAAATAAATAAATAGAAATTGACATATTTATTGCAACTGCCTGTTTTCAAGAGAGCCAGTTTGAACTTGTGGTTAAGATACCAGACTAGAAACTGGGAGACTGTGGGTTCTAATCCCGCTTTAGATATGAAAATCAGCTGGGTGGTTTTGGGTCAATCATCAAAGCACAGTGAGTTCTAGTCCTGTCTAAAGCATGAAAGTTGCCTGGGTGACTTTGGGCCAGTCATTTTCTCTCAGCCAAACGCACCGCACAAGATTGCTGTTGTGAGGAAGATAGGAGGAAGGAGTCTGCTAGCAGGAAGGAGTCTGCCACCTTGAGTTGTATATGAATAATAACAATAAATAATAAATAAATAATAACGATACCTTTGCTGATTTTAAAAAATACAATCACAAAGAATCTTAACAACTGATTTATCAGTTAAAAGGTCTATGTGGCACATTCAGTGTTCGGCCAGAAGACTTTAAAATGATAGACGTGCCAAGATATTTCATCTCAGCCAATCTCATTGTACACGTGTTGTACTCTGACAATAAAGGTTTCTGAATTTGAATTTTTGAATTTGAATGAATCTCTATGTTTGACAGAAAGCAGAAAGAGGATTTTCTAATATCTGAAGCATCTCAGGGAAGTCCATCAAAAATTTATACCAACCAGACAGGCAGCCTTCAGCAACATTGCAAATGGCCAGTCTTAGGAGAGGAAGCCACACCCACTTCCTGTGACATGGAGACAGAAGGGGAAGATAATTAATGGTCAATAGAAAGTGTTAAGTCTCGCTTTTAGCAATTCAATTTATTCTTCTTTTCACTTTGCTTTCTAGATAAGAAAACATCTTTGGAAGTCCAGAGTACTAAATTCTATCTATGGTATATTGGGTTTGCAAAGCTAAGTCTTTCCTTTGGCTCTGCAGACTATCAGCAAAGCCACTGGAAGGCACAAAAGCCACCACTGTATATTAAAGTGAGATGCTTAAATATCTTGGAGCTAGCTTATGACTTACGTGTAACCTCCACCCACCCACCAAAATCATCTTTTCTCTTACCGTAAATAGTTTGGAGACCATTCTTTTCCACAAAGAATTTAATTTACACCTCTAGCCAATTTCCCAATGCAGCAGTTATAGTTTACTTTTTTAAAAAACATCAGTCACACACTATGTCAAGCTATGTGACAAATGTTATATCTAACTTGGCTTAAACTGAGCATCTTTAAGTGCCACTTAATCGAGGTAGGACTCTTAGGGGACATTCAAATAATGTTTCAATTATTCATGAATGCAAGAATATAAAACAGAACACAGGGAGATGGGAAAGGAAAGCTGGACTTTTGGTGGATCTAATCCAGCACTTCTCTTCTGCACAGGAGGCAGTCCAAAACTTCTCTGCTGTGCAGAACCCATTAATGATTACAGCCAACCACCATAGACAACCCCCCCTCTATTCTCTTTTTAGGAATAAGCCTCATTTGACATGAATTACATTCATTGAATAATGCATTGTACAAAAAGGTAGTTTTGCCTGTCCTAAAACTACCCAGTTCCCTTAGTGACTGGTCGTTCTTATATTATGAGAAAGGAAGAAAAGTAAATCCCTACAGCACAGGGATCTCTAGTAAATCCCTACAGCATATATACCTGTGTACATTATGGATGGACAATTTACTGGCTTCAAGATGTTTCGACATACAATTCCTGTAATTTAAAAACTGGCCAGACTGCCATGGAAGTGCAGTCCCAAAACCTCTGGAGAACTGTACACACCGGTGACAATTTTGCAACACTACAACGTTCACTTGCAGTTATTTCAGATTTAAAACCCATTCCAAGTTAATTTGAGTTTAAGCACTCACAGTCTTATATTGAAGAGTTATCACTTTTGGTGTTAATGTACAGGGACAAGTAAACTATTTTGTGAGCCTCACTTCAAGAACAAAACAATCAGAACTGACAAAAATCTACAGAATCACCTCAGCCTAAGCTGAATGCTAGAAACAGATTCCTCAGCATTGTTTTGTTTAATCCAGGGATCAGGTTTTGTATCTCTTTCCAATGTGAAATTAAATTATATAAGACACCGGAGATATTTTAATAGCAAAGGCTTTAGGTAGTTTTATTTCAGCGAATGTAACCACAGCTACCTTTCAATATTTGGGCTCAGAAGGTAAGTCTTCCATCTCAGAATATGTATCTTGTTCGAGATTTGCTTTTTCCTTTGAAAAATGAACCACAACTGAAAATCACAGCTTTTCTTGATGAAAAGATAGGTTTTCCATTGTCTTGTTTAAACTGCCCTTTCTTAAAGCAATTTCAATTCTGAACCATGCTTAGTGGTCTGAAAAACAAATTGTTCATTTTCTTCTTTCACAGCATGATAGACCGAGTTCCACATTAAAAAAAAATATTTATCTCTCCTCATGGAATTTAAGGCAACCTACATAAGGTCTCCAGATAATCTCCCATCCCTTTGCCAACCAGATTAAAACCTCCTTATCTTCAGCAAAACAGCTGTATCGGGTACCTCCAAACAATTCATAATTTTAAAAAAAATTCTATTTAGAGCGAGTGGAAAAAGCTGAGGGAAGATTTTGAAAGGAAAAAAAGGCCAGGCAAAAAGGCTTTATGCAAAATGGCAAAGCAATTGTGATTGAAATTGCATTATATCCTTTTTTAATAGATTCATTTGACACTTTAACTATATATTCACTGTGCACCACTAAATCAGAAAAAAGATTCAGCCATGCAATGGCATTTCAGCTTTAAACATATGAACTACAAAATGGATGATTGTCCATCCAATTATATGGCCATTTAGTGATATGAAATTGTCTCAGGAAGAATAGCTACAGTCCTTTAGGCCTCTTCTAATATTTATGGTTAGCCAACACCAATACGTTCATTGAGAGATTACGTTACAGAAGTACCCTGTTCCTGACAGGTAAGACAAATTTACAGTTGAATGAATAGCCATCAAGACAGAGCAAATTAAAGACCAAGCAAGTTTTAAGAATCAAAGTTGCTACTAAAATAAGGGAATATACCACACGGACCACTGTAGAAGAGCTCTTACCATACATATGGCATATCCTGGACTTAAAATAGCTTGTGAAAAGCAAGCCTTTTCTTTGTGGATGAACTTAAAAACTTTATTTTGTACATCAATCTACTTCTAAAACAAAATACTGCCGTACATCAGTGATATTCTTTGGCTGAATTTCAAACATGTAGCCACATTTAGGATTAAGCATCAGAAAGAAACAAAGTTTAAATTCCAAAAAGTAACCCTGATGCCTGGCTTCAAAACAGTAACAACAGCGTGTTTGCACCGACAATCCAAAACATATGCCCATCCATCTGTAAACAAAATAGCTGAGTTCATACAACACGTTGAAACAATTCTGTCCCAAACTGCTAGGGCTTGCATTCATACAGCATGGCTGGCTATAACACTGATTAGTTTTTTTTATGGATTGGTGTGTTTTGTTAACCCAGACCATTTGGTTATTTGACAGTTGAAAATGTTATGCAAAGCCACAAAATGGATTATCTGGTTTGTGAACCAGCCAATCCAAGTTATATCCGCAGAACAGTCTCTCTCTCTATCGCTCTCTCTCTAATACTTTTTTTCAGTCATTAGAATTATTACTTTGTCAGTATTATTACATTTATTATGGCTGCCCACTCCAGACAATCCTGAGTGGCTTGCAGTTATCAAATGCCTCTCAAGAAGGAGACAATTTACTTAATAATAAAGTTGGATTTTTCAAAAAAGAACCAAGTTAAAATCATTTTTGCTCTACTTTTACTTAGGGCTTCTTTGTACCCTGGAGCCCTGCTTTCCTCAGTTCAACGCCAGTCCATCATTTTAATCATAAGAAAGAAAAGCCCAAAGCATGCATCTGACTATCCCAAATTGCTTTTCGGAGGAAACATTAAACCATTACTTAGGGAGGCTTTCTGATGAACCAGAGTTCCTGGAGGAGCCTGTAGAGGCCATGAGTGGAAATCCTTATCAGTGAGGAACAAATCAGGAAGAGGGGAAAAAAAAGGGAGCAAGAAATCTCCTATCAGAATCAGAATTTATTTTGCCATGTGAATTTGTCTTCAGTGATCATCCCTACATACAAGTGTGATGACAACAAAGTTACAATCAAAGATACATTTCATAGACATTTGAATATATAAGCATCAGGATGACTTGTATATATATATACATATATACAGTATATATGCATAATCATGATCATGATCATTTGTATATATAGGCATAGTCATTGTATATATAGGCATAATCAGTTGTGTATATAAGCGCAAGATACATTCATAGTCAGAAGCTGCAATCAACAAACAATCAGGAAGAGAAAGGACACACACACACACACCACCGGCCAAATTGTCTTCAGTCCTGATTTCTGCAGCGGACACAAAAAGTGACTCCAGGAAGCCGCGCCACGAAAAATAGCTCTCTCGCCCTCCTGCTTTCATGCCACACACGGGTCTTTCCTGCTGCCCCTCGCCGGACGGACCCCATTTAGCAACGCTGGCCCACGGCTCCTCTCCCCACCTCACTCTCCCAAACCCAGCGCCCCCACCCCGGTCCTCTCTGCCAGATCTCCTTTTCAGGAGCACGCCCATTGCGGCCTGTCTCCCTGACCCCAAAGGGAGTAGCCTAGCTGCGTTTTTTGGGGAGATTGACCACAAAAAAGCCTGGGGCTAAGGATCTTGATGATCTCACACTGAAAAGCACTAATCTCTTAGGGCCAGGATTTCAACAAACTTTTTAATCAAGGCTACAAAAATGTGTCTGAACCTGAAAATGTCTCTGGATTCTTTCATAAAAGTCTATAATAATCTTATTCTAGGAATGTGTGATTTTATTCCATTTAGCACTTTAATAAAGTCCAGGGCTCACCAACATAACCACTGATAATCCAATATTCCCAAATAACATCCTCGGTCAGATAAAAGCAGCAGAAATTTTTCTGTGGATGATTTTAATCACTGGAAATATATTATTTTTCTCCTATCATGACTGAGTCATTGGACAATATTTACCCTAGGTCTATTCTTCTGTAGAAACAGTTGGCATTGTTACATGAGCTACCTTTGCCAGCTCTGGAAAAACTTTTGTAAGTAAGTTCTGTAGAGTAACCATTCTGATATACCAAATCAATTTATATTTCTCAAATAGCTGGCAGCAGTTTCTCCTAAATTATGACTGAACTCAATAAAAAAATCATCTCAACTCTCAAGCTGCACTTAGAAACTCAGAGCTGTTTCAAAGTAACCAAGCAACCTCCTTTGCAAATGTCCCCATTTTCTTAACTGTTCAAAAATCATTGTAATGCTTTCAGTGTTTCTGAGAGTAGGTTTAACTAGCCTCTTTCTCTCTGTATAAAATGCTAATAATGAAAGGAAACAATATCATTTATTTCATACAAATAAAAAACTGAATACACACATATGCACAATATGTAACTTACCTGCCATGGTTGAATATTCTTATGCCTGCACTTAAATTTACTACAAAAGGTTCGTTGTTTAGAGAGGTGGGTGGTTTGTAAGGCATGTACTATACCATGAACAGTGTTGTAGATAGTGTAGCTTTCTCTGGACATATCCTTCTCAAATAAATATGCAGGGAGTTGTTCCAGTTTCTGTTCTTCACATTTTTTACATGTATCAAATGCAGCTTTCCAGATCATGCAGATTAAGCCATGTAGTGCTTCATTCGCATTCATGTTCTCAAGGAACTCTTTAAATTCAAGTACAATATTGGCTTGAACTGCGAAAGAGAAGGAGCCATAAAAAATGTTTCTGCCATGCAATTCATTTTTCCCCGTGATACTAAAATACCATTGGGCTGGCATGATCCAAATTTTTTCTAAACGCCGTTTGAATATTAATTTGATGTCTTCTATGTTGTTTATTAATATATTAATTAATTGAGAGCTCATGCTGACAATAATTACCTTGGCATCTGTTGAGTAAAGTGTTATTATTAATTTTATGTTTTTTACACCTGAGTAACTTGAATGAAGATGGTTGTTTACTGTTTCTCTTTCAGGAAGGCAAGGCATATGCTATTCTGGGTCAGCACAGTTGTCAGTTTCTGCACAAAGTTATCTCCATCACGATCCTCAGAAACAAGAAGGCCAATCCACTTCCATTGGAAATGCAGGAGTAACTGGATTATCCCTCTATACAGAATCGATTCTCTGGGCACCATCCAGTATAAAGATGGGAAATCAGTTTTGCTACTTGACTCATGTTGATATTCACCATAAGTGAGCTAATGAAGGAAAAAGTGGATGAAATAAGATTTCTGAAATCATACACTTTTTCTGAATACACAGTGCAGCAATACCAAATTGTATTGCATCTAAATGCAGTTCTCCTTTAAGATATATATTTAATTAGAACTTTTCCACTAGACACCGCACAAGGTATATGTAATTATTTAAAATAAAATATAACTATTAGTAAATAACACTCTCAAAGAAGAACTGCATAAAAGAGCATGTAGACTTTTATGACCTTTGCATATTTATTGTTTTCTAAAGAAAGTATAAGAGCAAACAATTTGTTAGAATGTCTCTCATTTTTCAGAAATTCTTTTGTCTGTATTATAGATCATAATTGCAATAGTATCAAATAATGCCAACTAAAATAATTTTAAAAATAGAAAGTGTAAATGCTAAGTGTAAAGTATATAATGAAAAAAGAAAAAGGTAAGTATATAGTAAACAAAAAGAACTATTTTAAAGTCAAATCTCAAAAATTATAGACCAACAAGATAGCAGGTGGGGAAAAATATCATGAGTAGATTTTCAAATAAAATAAAAATTAAACACAACATTGAAATTCTGAACCATTTTACAACTTTAGAAACTTCAGGAGGTAAACCTCTCCCAAAGTACACATCAACCAAATCTGGGCAGAGAGGACATTCTCCATTACAATTCCTCGACTGAGATGCCAAACCTTCAGACCCATCAGTTTAAATCTCCACATCAAGGATACATTTTACTGATGAAATGGTAAAATAAGTTCTCAACCACCAAATCTTGAACATTTAATTAGTTGAACAATTCATACAGAAATATCCTGTACAAATAATTATATGGTGTCTAGAATCTCCAAGTTTGTAAATAAAATTTAGCATTTTAAATTTATAGGTTTCTATAAGAGACTTTGAACAGCATATATTTAAGCACCAAGAAGCTCTGTTCAAAAAGAAGAACAATTATAATTGATATTGCAGACATAAACACACACCTGTGGAATTTTGTAAATACTTAATATGGTGGCCATCTTGATGCTGCTTTCAACAGTGAAGCCCCCAATAACAGATAATACAGCTTTCCTTTCACACCTGTAATTGGGTGCATACTTTTTCTTTGAGAACAATAAGTCCAGAACAGTCTCATATGTTGTCTTTGAGTCAAAGAGATTATCATAAATATGAAAACCCAATGTGATATTTTGCAAGAGCTCTAGATTCTTATTGATTTCATCAATTGCAAAAATCAGAGCAAGGACATGTTGGTAATGTCTCATCTTTACACTGCAAAAACATTGACACCGAGAATCAGAAAATGACATCTGATCAATATACAATTGTTACACAGGCAGAAATGCTTCATTTTCTTCAAGGGAAAGAGATGATCACTATTTTGTATGGTGGAATGTGATAGTTATACTCTGTGATTCTTCATCCTGGCACCCCCCTTATATTTTTAACTCATAGCTTCCAAAATTCATAGGAACATCACAGTGCTTTCTGGGGTGCTACAAATTCACTATCTAGAAAAGGATTATGAAGTGGAAACATTTTTTTAGTAACTAGTATAATATTTAAAGGCAGTTAGTTATAAATAAGATTCTATCTCATTTTTATCCTTGGAATTTCTGAAAGATTTCAAATTGCTCAACATTGTCTTATTCTGTTTTCCTGTCTTATATTTTCGATCCAATTGGTCAGTTATACTGTTAGTAAGGAGAATGTTAAAAACTGAACAGGATAAATAAGAATGAGATAAATAATAAAATAATATTTGCAAAATATTCAAAGATGATTTGTTTTATAGGAATTATTATAATTATTATAAATCTATTTTTCTGATTTTATTGACATAATACAGAATCCAATACAGTTGGGATATGCAGTCCATGAAAAACTCCAACCGTGTTGGTAGTTAAAATCATAGGGAGGCTCCAGATATTAAGTTAGGTGTTTTACCCGCATTTGAGTGCCCCAGCAAGGACAGTAAAAAAGTCTGTATGTTACATAGATACATGCTTGGCATTTCCCAGAGGATTCATATAGGAAGATTGGGAAAATGCCATTTCAGTTTTTAGGGTAATCCTTAGAGGAGATTTAAAAAAAGAAAAAAGTGATAGACAAAATGTAAATTGGCTGTTTTGCAGTGTCTTAATATTTGCAGCCCAGGATTGAAATGAAGAGTGTTTGGTGCTCTCTGGACTTAGTTCTTTTCTTGCAAACATTTCATTATCCAAACTTAGTTCATCTTTAGTCTAGTCTCTAGCACTGAAGATGCTACCTCGCTTGAGTGATGAAAAAAACCAAGACCAGAAAGCACCAAGGACACCTGTATTCTAAGCAATGTCTTATTTGTTTAAAAAATAGAAAAAATGACTAAATGTGAAAGATGTTCATGAAGGAAAAGTAAAAACAATCCTGGAATATACAAACCCCATACACTGGTACAGGGACAGCTAAGAGGCAGTTATCCTAGGAATATCACAGATAAAGTTATTTGGAAGGTCAGATTTTTAGAGCAGTTGGATAGTTGCTACAAAGATTAATTCCCATGTCTCTACTGATGCTATTGCTAGGATGAATTCTTCAAACCTTTATTACTTCAAATTATGATTAAGAAAGACAGACAGACATGGAGAGAGAGGGGGGGAGAAAAGGAGGGAGAGAGGGAGACAGACAGACAGACAGACAGACAGACAGACAGACAGTCGGGTGTCATTTTTAACTCTTGATAGTTTTGTTTTATTTTATTATTGCTCTTATTTATTTCAATTCTAGAAAATAGTTTATTGATTAAAAACATCTAAGTGAAAATTACAGGATTAGTCCTTTAATAAATAGATTGGTATTTTAGCCAATCTATTGAGTCCTTCCCAAGCTTCTGTGATTGATTGATTGATTGATTGATTGATTATTCATTTGTTTGCCTGTTTGTTTATTCTTGTTTTCATTGAAAAAGTAATTTAAGAGAAACTTACCTAAAAATTTGATATATCCTGTTTGGAATTTCAGTAAAATTGTGGGAAAGAACTATAGGATAGAGCAGAGAGAGGATGCCACCAATAATCACTTCTCCTGGTCTGCTCAAGTTGTCTTGGATACTTGCATAATGAATACATTTTTTTCTTGCATCTTCACATGTGGTAGGAGTGAACAGCAGCTGCAACTGCAGCAGTAGGAGCCATCTGAAGTTGTCATGCTTCAAGATGCCACAGTTACACAGACTCATTTTTGGCCACACAAAATGCTGCATACCAGACCTCCAAATTAGGCATAAACCCCTGTTGCCCACAACTATTTGAATGTCTACTTATCTCTTCAGCACAATAAGGCACATCTCTTTGAAAGGTTTGTCTGAATTGTTTTTGCCTGCAAGAAAATGAACAAATACCAGTGATTTCATTAATTACAGAGTAGTCAAAGACTTCTCAGATGGCAACAATCATCCATATAGGTATATTTAATTGGTCATGATTTCTCGGTTGAATATTCCATAAAATGTTTATTCAAATAAAGGTTTTCAAACAGGGATTTTTTTTAAGTGTTCTTATCTCATCTTTAATATTTTTTTATAAATCCTCAAGATTTAACATATTCATTGTTGT